>PVKZ01002116.1:0-263697 GCA_004027375.1 Macroglossus sobrinus
CTTTCTTTCTTTCTTTCTTTCTTTCTTTCTTTCTTTCTTTCTTTCTTTCTTCTTTTCTTCTTTCTTTTTACTCTTTCTTTTCCTTTCTTCTTTCCTCTCTCTTCCCATTCCTTTATCTATCCCTCCTTTTCTTCCTTTTTTCCCCTCCTTCCTTCTTTCTTTCCTTTCTCTTTTACTTAGAAATCTCCAAGCATGTAGTGGAAGGATTAACATTTATGTTTCGTAGTACAGAATCAAGTTTAGATACTATATATGTGTCCAGTCATGACCCTTACTTATAATATAAACAAACAGTATCTTAATTTATGAATTAATAAATCGATATTTTCTAATATATATTATAGCACCAAACACTATGTATATTTTAGAGTTAAGCCAATCTAATTGTAGGCTAGATTATTTGATTAAATAACAAAACTATGTAGAAAAATAAAAAAATATTTGGCAAATATTGAAGATAATAATCTGAGGATGGTGGCATTCTGGAGTGATTTTTTATTCCTCTCCTTATACATATCTATAGTTTTAAATTAACTTCAATCGACACATGTCACTTTTAGAAAATATTAAACTATTAAGATGTTATGATTCTAATTTTGCTTAAATTTTTGCTTAAAAAATAGAAAAAATATTTTATTTTTCTACAGCTTGAAAGTTAAAACTTTCTTAAATGCCTTTGTATAAAGGAGTAAAATATTCATTTTCAAATAGAACTTGGGAGGTGGTCTAGGGAGCTACTTTGTAGTGTCTTCAAAGAAAGCCTCTCAGAAGAAATAACATTTTTGCTGAATCCTAAAGAAAAAGAAGCCAATTAATAAAGAGTTCTAGGGGGAGGAAACAGCAGGTTCAAAGACCTGGGAATGCAAGTGTGCCCGGCTGTGTGAGAAACACACAGATGGTTCCTATGGCTGAAGCATAGTGTGAGGGGTGGAGGAGCATCTGAGATGAGGGTGGAAAAGGATGGAAAAAAGTGTCAAATGACCCACATTTTGTAAGGTGGGTCTTGACAAACTTTTTCTGTGAAGGGTGAGAAAGTTGATAGTTTAGGATTTGTGGTCCATACAATCTTGTGAAACTGTTCAACTCTGCTGTTATATTAGAAACAGCCACAGACAATTTATAAATAAATGAGTGTGGTTATGTTTCAATAAACTTTATTTCTCAACCCTGTAATTTGAAATTTATGTGTCATGTGTAATTTTTATGTGTCATGGACCTTCTTTTTGAGTGTTTTCAGCCATTTAAAAATAGAGAACTCAATCTTGTGCGATGGGCAGTACAAATACAGGCAGTGGGCCAGTTTTGGCCTAGGGCTATAGTCTGTTAATTCCTGCTCAAAGACATAATGGGAGGTAAACATTTTTCCTAAAAGCAATAGAAAGTTTTTGAAGGATTTTAAGGGGGTATGGAGCTGTGTTATAACATCATTTCATTCACACTTTTATTAAATTGCTTTGGAGACTGTGGAGAGCGAGTGCGGGAAACCATGAATGAAAGTGGAGAGGCAGATTAGGAATCCACTGAGGCCCAGTGGACAATGGTGGTCGGGACGAGGGGGCCGTTGGATCTATAAACATATGCTCCTGTGAGTAAAGGAACTGGGGACGGGGATTCAGACCCCATGGAGCACCAGGGCCTGTGCAGGGACCTTATATACATTTTCTCTTTATTTGCAGCCAAGTGCAATTCTTCATCTTTTCTCAAACATTCCTATTTTCAGCTTTAAAGATTCCTGAAATCTTGCTATTCAAGTATCGTTTTTTCAATAACATTGTCACTAGACAGTTCCTTTTACCTGGGAGATTGATGTACTTATAAATTGTAAGAATCAAATTGCTTATAATTTCTAATTTGTCAGATAATTTGCCTATAATACCTGAAAGTAGAAAGCATGGACTGAAAGATAAAAACCAAAGAATGGTATGTTTTGAGTAGTTTAAGTAAAGTAGGACAGGGCAAATTGTCCTTTCTGGAGGAAGCTAGAGAATGGGTGTGCAGGAGAAAAAAAAATCAACTGTTATTTGCTTAATGATGTCCCTTTCAAATTCATACATCGAAATCCTAACCCTCAGCACCTCAAAATGTAACTATATTTGGAGATAGAATCTTTAACGAGGTAATTAAGTTAAAACTAAGTCATTAGGATGTCTTCTTTATAAGAAGACACTCTCATCCTATATGATTGGTGTCTCTGTAAGAAGAGATTAGAACACAGGATGGAGGAAAGACCATGTGAAGACAGAGAAAGAAGGTGGTCATCTACAAACCAAGGAGAGAGGCCTGGGAAGAAACCAACCCTGCTGACACCTTAATCGTGGACTACTAGCCTCCAGAACTGTGAAGAAAAAAAAAAAAGTTCTGTAGTTTAAGTCATCCAGTGTGTGGATTTTACTATAGTGCCCTAACAAACTCAAACATTAACCAAAAACGTGAGTGGAATGTGTTGCCTATTTATGTAGAGATTCTTTGGGCCGGAGTTGGTTGCTATTATAATTATACTGAGTATGACTAGGGCTAGGACATCGTAACGACTTTTATGATCTTAAAATGCATTTTCTTTATCTCTATGCCTGTAGGAGGATAGTGGAGACTGAAGTGCCTCTCCAGTTAAGTGCTGTGAGTGCTGTGCTAAAGAAAGCATCCTTAACACATTCAAACAAGCGATTCAGAGTCATCTGGTTTAATTGTCCCTTTGTCGGTCTCTGTAAAATCGACATTGATGCTCTGCGTCAAAAGGTTATTATGTCTGGGCTTCATTTCCCCCGTTGAAGATGATTTCAGAGTACATTGCATCATTCTTCTATTTTGCACTTTTAAATCTATATGGCTTTTCTAACTAAAATATAAAATATGCTTGCAATTTGAGTTCTGTTTGAAATTATAGCCATAGCAGACTAACCTCCTCAAAATTCCTCTTTCTCTCTTACAGTTCTCCTTTTTCATCATCATCATAATAAACTTAATTTTTTTTTTAAAAAAAACATGTGACTACATAGCTAAGTGATTCGATTCCCTACTTGTTCTGCAGCTACATGGAAGTAGAAGAAGGAATGCAGAATGGAGGGAAAGGAGAGTCAAGGAGACTGGGAGGGTGATTCTCTTCTGCTTTCATTCTCCAACTCTGTCTTCTGCCCCTGCATGCCCTGCTCTATGACCTAGGAGGTGACCTCAAGGGACTGTGTCACTTGAGCTTTTGCCCTCTTCTTTTTGATGGGCCCGTCCAGTGAGAAGCACAAGTAAGGAGGGAGGGAGGCGTAGAGAGAGGTCTGGCTATTTATCTTTCCCTACTCCTGCTTGCCTTGCCACAGTTCTGGAAGTTTCTCTACCTCTGGCTAGAGTTCCTGTTGGTTGGCTCCAGCAAGAGCATCCCTTCCCTTTGCCCCTTTAGGCTTAGGAATAGTAATGGCTCCTGTCTCACTGTTGCTGGTCCCTGGGTGCTTCACTATTCCTTGTTTATTTCTTTTAACTCTATCTACTTCTTTACAAATAGTCTTTTCATTAAAAAGTTTTCAGTTAAACCTTCCAGTATGCAAATGCTGGGACCTTAACTAATACAAATTCATGGTTCAGAGGACATTTGCTTTCTTGTTTTAGATACCTAGAGCAGTATCTTGTATTCTGGCAAATTTTGATATCCTTTCTCCTTGTGCATACTTTATGGAGAAGCAATATAGTATAGGTAACCATAACTAATCTCTAAGTGAACTCTTGTACATTTTAATCACTCATGCATATGCATTCTTGTGGTGTTTACCAGGCACACATAAGCCAGGCTAGGAAGAAGTCAAGATAAAGACCCCTGTGTGAAGTAATAACAGATATATATATAATCTCTAATGATGCGCTAGTAAATGTTTATAAAAAACAGCTTTCTTGGGGTATGTGAAACCCTGATTTGTGGCATTTGCCATTTTCTGTGGTGTAAATATTTCCACTATGGCCAATTTCAAACCACCAGTGTGACATCATTGAACATAAAATGTGAACTAGTATAAGCTGGCTCCAGCATGCTATAGTTTATATCCAGCTATAGAGAGATAGAGATGGACATTTTTGCATTACAGTGGGACTTTAATAGGTTAAAACATTATAGTAGTTTGCTGGGAAAGTCATTGTGTGACAAAATGGGGATATGAATTAGCTAGCAGGTGAACATAAATAGGAAGCACAGGTGTGTTTGTGTTCTCAGTGGAGGGTACAACTGCTATTCAATTATTCCAAGTTTCAAATGCAAATTGACGTCAGTCTCATAATTCTAGGATCCTGGTGCATTGTCTCAGTCTCAACTGTTGGATGTGCTGGTGAATTATTGTAAATAAAGCTTTAGATACAGCTTGAGGGTTTACTTTTCTCCTTTCTCAACTCAGCTTTATGGCCAATTAGCAACAAGGAAGAGAGTGCAAAAAATCATCTAAAATTGTTAGAACAACCATGCAGTTTCATTTGATGTTCTCTGAATATATTCCTGAAGTGGGACCAAAATTGTATAACCAAATCTCAGAATCTAGAACCCAGGAGACAACCCTTAAAGAGTGAACAAACAAAGTTTAAAGAGAACAATAAGTAGAACAGTAAATAGCAGGTATTAAAGCTACAGTACTTATAACCCCCAAATATGGGCCATGATGAAAATACAAATAGGTTCTAAAGTGTTTCGAGAAATTCTGGGATGAAAAGAATACTATAAGTTATTACGGATAGCTAGTTAAATTTTAAGTTAATACCAAACTTCTTGAAGTGAAATAAATACTAGCCACAATCTGCTACATGTTACATTGTTAAATGAAACTCTCAAAAAATGCATGGGAGGACTGGATAGAACTTTGGAAATTTATTTCAATATTTTTTTAATTTATGTGAAAATTGAATTTCACAATTACATGAGATTTAAATCCATGAATAGGACTAGGTGGTATTCCGAATAGGGGGTGCTAGGAGCAGTCAGCTATCTGTGCAGCAATATGGAAGTGTATTGTTTGTAAAGAATTTAAAAACAATAATAAAACTGACTACGTGTCACTCTGCTTTTAATCATCTCCATGTGCTAGCAGTTCTAAACTATGTCAGTGATAAAATGCTCCTTGGAAAAAGTCTGTTGGTTTAAATTCTAAACAACTTTTATGGTTACTATTAAGTTTATACACACACACACACACACACACTATATAAATATATTACATATATATAATATATATTATATATATATATATATATATATATATATATATATATATGCTCCAAATTTGCAGGTATTTATTACTTGTCCTTTCATAAACATTGTAGTCTACATGAAAGTTAATTTGGAGGATTCCTGGCTATCTTTTTGGCCCCTAATGCATGTGGATTTAGCCACACACACTTGTTTCTAGAGTAAGTTCATAATGCCGTGGAATTGTTCCCATTTACTTCTGTCAAAGTCCATGTGTCCATACCCTAGGGTATTATATACGCCTGCATCTAAGTAGTAGATTTAAGATAAACAATGGTAGTACAGAGATTATAAAGAGAAAGAAACAAAACTAGGTTATTTTAATTCTTTGTCACCACTTTGTTTCATTTGTGTTTAACTTAAAAATGGTAAAACTGAAAAATAAAACAGTAACACTGATAGCTATAGAATGTAATGTTTTTGTTTTCCTAGTACAAATTAAATTCCTACACAATAAGTTTTTTGAATTTGACTAATATCCTTAACATAGAATTTTATTCTAAATTTTAATTGTTTTAAAATTAAAGAAAAATGAAGGAAATAAAAACATTACATTAGTGGTAATTAAAAGGCAACTAAATTTTAACTTTTGTGGGTATTTCACCTTTTTAAAAATAACTTATTAATTTTTATTAGTATAATTCTATATAGGAACTTTAATAAGTGAAGATGTTAACTGTCTGTATTTATATCCTATTATTATTTATTTTATTTCATATTCTTACTAATAGTAATTTTGTCATAAAGAGAAAGAGAGCGGAAGATGCTATGTTCCAGGTGTTAAATATACTGGGTATATATGTTGGGTAAATATGCTCGGTTTATGAGAGACTTATATAAATTGCCTAAGAACCTCAATTTGTTTCCTGCAAAACATAATACTTGGAGTTGGAATTTTTCTTAAAATCTCTTGCAAGAAATCAATAAAGTGAGGATGTTGCTACTATCACATTTTGACTTTCCCTACTCGATCTACTGTCTCGTATATGTATATATTTGCTATTATTTCTCATTTATTCACTAGCAGTTCAACAACATCAAATATCATACTTGTTATTCTCATTTGTTTCATATTATACCAACTTCTGCCTACAGGTTGTCATGCATTTTTTTCAATTAAAAATAATTTTTTTTCAGTTACAGTTGACATACAATATTATATTAATTTTCAGGTGTATAACAGCGATTAGACATTTATAAACTTACAAAGTGATCACCTCGCTAAATCTAGTGCCCATCGGACACCATATATGGATATTAAAATGTTATTGATTATATTCCTTATGCTATATTTTACATCCCCTTAATTATTTTGTAACTATCAGTTTGTACTTCTTAATCCCTTCTCCTTTTTCAACCACCCCCCAACCTCTCTCCCATCTGGCAACCATCAAAATGTTCCCTGTATTTATGAGTTTCTGTTTTGTTTGTTTGTTTATTTTGTTCCTGAGAACAAAAATAAATGCCATATGATTCCACATATAAGTGAAATCATATGGCATTTATTTGTCTTTCTCTGTCTGACTTAATTCCACTCAGCACAGTTCCCTCTAGGTTCATCCATGTTGTTGCAGATGGCAAGATCTCATTCTTTTTATGGCTGAGTAATATTCCATTGTTTATATGTATCACCTCTTCTTTCTCTGTTCATCCT
Source organism: Macroglossus sobrinus (assembly GCA_004027375.1). Taxonomy (NCBI): domain Eukaryota; kingdom Metazoa; phylum Chordata; class Mammalia; order Chiroptera; family Pteropodidae; genus Macroglossus; species Macroglossus sobrinus. Next base: position 6,864 of record PVKZ01002116.1, read on the forward strand.
TCAATAGACACTCAGGTTACCACCAAACCTTGGCTATTATAAATAATGCTGTAATGAACATACGAATGTACGTGTTTCTTCCAAGAAGTGTTTTGGGCTTCTTCAGATAAATATGTAGAAGTAGGATTACTGGGTCCTTCTTTGTCTCTTGTTACAGCTTTTGTTTTAAAGTATATTTTGTCTGGTATAAGTATTGCTACTCCAGCTTTAAGAAAATTTTTGTTTCCATTTTTATGAAATATCTTTGTCCTTCCCTTTACTTTCAGACTATGTGTCTTTTGATCTGAAGCTTGTCTCTTCTGGATAGCATCTCTTGTAAGGGTTTTGCCTTCTTATCTATATTTCAGCCTCCCTATGTCTTTTGATTGGAGCATCTAATCCATTTACATTTAAAGTAATTGTTGATAGATACATAGTTATTGCCATTTTATTATTCACATTTTCAAATCTTTCTTCTTTTTAAAGAAATTCTTTTAACATTTCTTGTAATATTGGTTTGGTGGTGATGAACTCTTTTAGCCTTTTCTTGTCTGGGAAGCTTTTTATCTGTCCTTCAATTCTAAATGATAGCTTTGCTGGATAGGGTAATTTTGGTTACAGGTCCTTGCTTTTCATCACTTTGAGTATTTTGTGCCAATTCCTTCTGGTCTGCAAAGTTTCTATTGAGAAATCAGCTGGCATTCTTATGGTGCTCCCTTTTAGGTAACTGCTTTTCTCTTGAACTTTTGTCTTTAACCTTTGGCATTTTAAATTATAATCTGTTTTGGTGTGGGCCTGTTTGAGTTCATCTTGTTTGATACTCTCTGCACTTCTTGGGCTTGTATATCTATTTCCTTCACCAGGTTAAGAAAGTTTTCTTTCATTATTTCTTCAAATAGGTTTTCAATTTCTTGAGTTCTTTCTTCTCCTTCTTGTACCCCTGTGATGCAAATGTTGGTCACTTGATTTGCCCTGCTGGGGGCCACCTGGCATGAACCACCAAGCAATCTACAAATGGCAGTCACCTGCACTGGGCTTGGAGGTTCTTCGAGAGGCCAAGCTGTGAACTGAGGCTGATTGCCTCTAGCGCTGAGCTTGGCGCTACTCAGCAGGATACAGGGCATATGGAGGCCAGATACTGCTTGTTTGGGTTTTGTGAACCTTTGGGAGATTTTAAGAAAGTCCACAGAATGAACCAATGGACAGTTTGTATGGAAAAGCCACTGGAGGCAGCTTGGGTGGGCTTACATGTTGGGTCTCAGGGAATCGCCAGGTTGATGGAGACTCAGATATGGTGACCACCTGTATCTGCATTCCAGAAAGGGGAAGGACTCAACAAAGAAACAATGAATTATGCTAGCACTTCTGTCTGAGAGAAAGCCATCCCTCCAGGCCTCACCCTAAAGCCAGATAATTTAGTTCTTCCTTGTATGTCCCTGGCATCTTTTGAGCTGCTGCCCCAGTGCTGGAGTTCAGAATCAGCAAGTCCGTCAGGGAGCATAATACACTTTTACCTAATTTCTTTTCCAAGAAATCTCCAAAGTAATCTCTGAATGTAAATTTAGAAGTTCAGGAATAAACTAAGTAAAATTTTTAAAAGAAGTATAACATAGATCAGGGCATTAAAGAAATATCCAAAATCACATGATTTGACCACAAGCATTTTTATCTTTCTGATGTGATCAAAATATGCACTTCTGGGTTTAAGTTAGCTCCTTCTTTATATCCTTCATGGGTACTAATGATAATGAATTGAAAATTGCTCAGGTATTAAAACAATCTGATATACTAGTTCAAGTAAGACCGATAATGAAACTGACTGTTAAAAGATGCAGTCACTCTGTAGGTTGGTGTCTTTGAGGTAGTAAACTTAAGAAATCAACATGGTTATTCTTTTCTTCTTCTCGTGACCATACCTCAGTTGGGCCAGGAGATTTGGGGAATTTGTTAGGACTGTACTTGAAAACAAAGACAACAAGTTATCAATCTTCTAAACTTAAATGCTACAGGTCCAAGTGCAAGTCAGAAATATATTCGAAGTAGACTCTTGTGTCAGTTTCCAGAGTTGTTTATTTTCCCCTGTCTCCTCTAGACAAGAGAAATACCACCTAAGCTGGGGTGATAGTGAGAAGGAAGTTTGGAAATGAACAGGTGGGATGGAATTGACATATCATGAAATATTATTTTCTATTTGAGGTTCTAAAGATTGAGTGTATCTGCGCTGTACGTCCTGGTTAAATTTTGGGCACTTGGAATTTCCCCCATGCCCTCACAAAGTTGCTGCCATCCACAGAGCTGGTAGCAGGGAGATCTAAATTGGAGAAGCTACCAAGGTCTCTAGCGACACAGAGTTGGTAAGAGGACATCTGGAAGTTCCAGGTGTACTTAGGCAGCTCCACAGTTGTTACTGAAAGCACAGCTCAAATCTGTGTTCTTGATCTTTGTGTTACAAAGTTTACATAATAAAGTATTGATAGAATTGTGAACAAACTTCTCTCTTCTGCTTCATTCTCCAAGGCTCATACTGTACATGTAAACCTTTAATGCTCCTCTGAAAGGATTAACTAACAAATGATGGAGAAACAGAAAAATGCAATATGTTAATTTTTGATGTGTAATAAACCACCTTTGGGCATGAAGTGTCAGGAGTTTTCTGTCTATCATAGATATATTATTGTTATCTAAAGACCTCGTGAAAAGTTTATGGTGTTTCTGGCTGTTATAAAATATCACTCATGTGCAAGAAATGACAAACTTAAAATTCTCCTTTTCAAATGATGCTAAAGGTAAAACGTAAAATATTCTATATAATTTATAGCTTTAATAATTCTGAATAGGAATTGTGTGTGTGTGTGTGTGTGTGTGTGTGTGTGTGTGTGTGTGTGTGTGTGTTTTCTTCTTGGTTTTCCACACATACAGGGAATCTGTATCAGGACAATCCAACAGAAACTTCTACCTCGACGGAAATGTTCCATATCTATGCTGTCTCATGCAGTACCCACTAGCCACATGTCATGATTAAGCACTTAAAATGTGGTTTGTAGGACTGAAAAACTACTAACTTGTAAATTAACTTAATTTAAATTTTATTTATTTATTAAATAAATTTTGACTTAAACAGTCACATGTGGCTTATGCCTACTGTGATTGAATAGTGCAGATATGAACTCTTAATTTATTTTGTCTTCCAAATTCTACATAGGAAATAATTCGTGAACTATTTATAACAGAAACAAAGCCTGCATAGCTTTTATGTAACATGTATTATCTCTATTCTGTTAACATTGTCTTTCTCTTGGCTTTACTATCATTTTATATATAAAATGCTTTGACTTCCTAATAATCTGTGCATTGAGGAAGGCTATAATGAATTATATATATTTTTTTGTATTACTTGAGCATCTATGATGGAACCCTGCAGCCAGTAGTAAGCATCGATATATATTGATTGAATTAGAATCTCACTATCAAGTAATGACACTTATTTTATAAATATATATAAATGTACACAGATACATATACTATACATATATATGTAATGAATCCTCATTATTCACAGATTCTGTATTTTTGAATTCACCAGCTCACTAAAATTTATTTGTAATCCCAAAATCAACACTCACTGTGCTTTCACTGTCATTTATGGACATGCAGAGAGTGGTGACAAAATTATATTGTCCATTGTGCACATTCCCAGCTGAAGGTGATCAAGGTGACACTTGGCTTTCTTGTTTTAGCTGTCAGAGTGTTAACAAGTATCCTCTGCATGGTCTGTTTATTGATATACTTTTCTCATTTTTGTGCTTTTTTGGTGATTTCAGTATTTAAAACAGGCTCCCAAGCTTAATGTGAGTGCCGTTTAGTGTTTTAAAGTGCAAGAAAGCTGATGTGCCTTAAGGAGAAAAATGCATGTGTTACATAAGCTTTATTCAGTCATGAGTTATAGTGCTGCTAGTGGTGAGTTCAATGTTAATAAGTCAACAATCTACATTAAATAAGGAATCTTTAAACAGATACAGGCATAAAACAAAGTTATATATTGATCAGTTAATGAAAATGTGACTAGAGGCTTGCAAGAACCTAACCCTGTGTACCCTGTGTTTCTCCTTAGGAGCAGTGCTTCAGGATTTGCTAATTCAGTGTTCATAGTGATTTATAGGGCACTGATGATATATGCGTGTGTGTGGGAGTGTATGTGTGCTATATATATATATGTGTGTGTGTGTATAGTGTTATATATATAAAGGAATAAAGGCAAGAGCTGTGACTAGCTTTGGTAGTTATAAATTTTTAACTCCTAAATTAAGATTCTGAGGATCAAATAAATGGAATCTATAAAAAGCTATATGGTCTTAGCAGAGAACAAAATAGTTATTTCCCCAGCACAGAGTTCAGTAATCTGTGTTAAAAAGAAATTTAAATGGAAGGGGTTGCTGCTTCTTGTGGAGGTATGATGAATTTTAACAAAATTAATTCCCAGTCTCAGGAAAACCAAACTTCAAAACTGTTTTTCATTTGTATAAATATAAAGTTGAATAGCCCTGAAGACTTTCTAGAAAATGAACTCATTCTCTTAATTGCAAGAGTCAAAAACAAGGAGCTAGCATTTTCACCCCTATAGATTGCATTTATCAACACATACCAAGCATGAAGGGTCACATTTGCTTGAGCGACTTTAAAGTGAGCCAATTTGAGTGCTCTTGTCTCAGATTTGAGATGTAGTCACTATTCGTAACCCTAGAATTCATGTGCCTGGAAACTGACAATCTGCTAGGGGAATAAGCAGCTGCCATTTCATTTGTACCTACTAACCATATTTTATTTATTGAAAGAATTTTTTTCTTTGTAAAATGCATATATCTTTTTTTCCCTTGTAATTTGTTTTTATTTTAGGAGGGCATCTGGTACTTTAAATCTGGAAATAATTTCAAAAGTTAGTTGTCAAAATTTGTCAGCAGCCCTATTCTCCCTTCTGTTTTTCTGTCTTCCTCAACATTTTTGAAACTGGGTAAGCACTGAACCAGAATCTTCAGGTCGTTCAGCTAAATTTTCCTGTGCAGAAGTGAATTTACCAAGAAGTGCCTGTCACTTAAATGGACTCTTTCCAAAGCTGTGAAAGGTCCCCAATGTGTTCACCTGAATTTGTGTATTTTTGAAAATTTTTGTAATTTCATATTTTTTTCCATAAGAAGCACCCCCATCCCAGACGCATAAAATGGTCTAAGCTTCAAGTCCCACAAAATCTGAGTGCATCTCAGCCCCTGTGGCTATGTGGGAGACATCCAGACTTCTGTGTGACTTTCCCTCCTGTAACACAGGTGGCCTGGCCTAGGAAGCTGAGGCAGTCATACATTCTGTTTCTGTTGCTCCTTACTCAGGAGCTGGGTTAGAGTGACAGGCCTATCATGCTCAGAGAGGGCCCTGTAATATTTATTAAAGTTTTTTTGGTTTTCTCTGTGTAGTACTCAGGGGGTTCTCCAGAGAAATTCATATGTACATATATAAGAAATTCATATATACATATATAAGAAATTCATATATACATATATATAAAATTCAAATATAAATTCATGCTATAATGGATGCTGGCAAGTCTAAAATCTGCAGAGGTAATATGTCGGTTAAAAGACCATCAGGCTGGAGAATTCTCTCTTACTTCAAAAAGGGTCAGTCAGACTTTTGTTCTATTCAGACCTTCAACTGATTGGATGAGACCCACCACATTATGGAGGTCAATTGGCTATATTCACTATACTAATTTAAATCTTAATCTCATCCTAATATCCTCAGAGAAACACACAGAATAATGTCTGGCTAAATATCTTGGCACCCTGTGGCCTCATCAAGTTGACACATAAAATTAATCATTGCACTCTGTTAACTGAGGGAGCCGTTATTTCTGTGACTGGCTTATTAATACCTGAGCTCATAATAATTCATTTTTGTTTTAAAAACTGTATATGCAATTCTATTTTAGCAAGTGTTACTTAAAAAGTTATTGTATGTCCTTTGAACATAAAGTAGAAATTCAAAGGGAAAAATAGAGTCTCTTATCTTGGAGGGCTTTGTCCTTTCGGAATAACCCTGTGACAGACCTACTCATCGGAGCAAGTCAGGGAGAAGTCAAAGGCTCAATGCCAAGATTCCAAGAGGTCTTAAAGGGAGGCCGAGCTCTTTCCACGGAGAAATACTTAAGAAAGACTTCAGGTGATATTTGAAGCTGAATTAAAAAAAAAACAAACAGCAGTTGACTTGATAGGGCCTGGCAAGTGGGAACTTCTGTTAGGCACGAACATCAGTAGATATGTCCAAAGCACACGACGGTGGCCTAATTGAAGGTGAGGGACCATGGTGTAGCTGAAGAAGCTACTGAAAAATAGTAAGTGTGCCAAGGATTGGCAAAACAGGAATTCAGCATAGTTCCTTTGAGGTTCTGAATTGAGGGGTGGCTTCTTACAGCAGAGAACTGATATTTAATGAGGACTTCTGCATGGAATAACAGCTTGTACAATAAACAGACTTTTCCATTGCAGTATGATTTGCTCCTTTAAAAACTCAAGAGCATTGGTCTTCTTTATAGTTAGTCTACATCTATCTTTGAAAACCATGAATTTTTTTCCTGAGGCTAATTGAGAATTTGCTACAGATAAAGAAAGGTAGTCATTTTAATCTTAAAATGCTTATGAACCTTATTGACATTATTATGCCTCATGTCTGTTATAACTACAGAATTAAAAGTTTAATCTTCTCTGTGTCAGTGGTTTCAAACTCTGCCTTAAAAATAGTTCCAGGGGAGAGAAAGACAAGAGTTTTGTTTCACAAGTTGGGTTTCTAAAATGTTGGAAGAAAGAGATACCTTAATTTTTTTAAAAGAAAACCATTGCCCTAGGTTAAAATTAATAGATAGAAAATCAAAACTAGATTAATAAAGCTCAGAAAAATGTGCACATGTGTGCTGAAGTGGGGAGAGGAAAGGAGAGAGAGAGGTGGTATAAAGAGTATATTTGATTTGCTGAAATATTTGGATAATGAATCTTATCTATTATATTTATAAATTTTTATAGATGTAATAAAATGTTATATACATAAAGTGAAACACAGTGGTACATTTTATAAGAGCTATAGATATTAAAGAAGTTGCAAACCAATTTTGTGGAGTTAGAAACTGAAGAAATTGTTTTAATTTTTCTTATTCTTTCAGTAATATGTCCCAGATCAGCTTTATTATTTAGTCCAGAATCTGGTTTTAATAATTACTAAGTTGATCATTATTGAATCTAGAAAACACTGTATCTTAAAAAAATGATTTAATTCTTTTAGAGAACTCAATTGTTACATCAGGAGCTGCAAAACAAGACTGCAATGTATTAACAGAGGTTCTAGGTTGGAAGATTCTAGCTTTCTATACAAATGTCCTTTAGTTTTTATAATTTAGAATGTTATTTTGATTACCAGAAATTTAATTCAGATCCTTTTGTAGATTTAGTTTACCTCTCACCTCACAAAAAAACCTTTTTCCTTTAAATCAATGCTTGTCAACCTGGGGTGATTTTTGCAACTCCAGGGGACATCGGCAATGTCTGGAGACATTTCCATGTGTTGCAGTTGGGGGCGTGCTGCTGACATCCAGCCACCAGAGACAGGGAAGCTGCTAAATAGTTTACAATGCACGGTAGAGTTTTCTTCATCAAAGAATTATGACAAGATCCAAGGTTGAGAAACCATGGTCTAAATAGGTCTATCAAGTCTTATTTTGTATTAGGAATCTGGTTGGTTGTCCATTTTTTCAGTGCATTCTTTGTTTCAGAAAATGAAAAGCAGCGTTTGTGATTTCAGCAGAAAAATATGCGTGCAAGTTTTTAATTACAAATACCACCTTTCTTGCAAGTACACTAAAAATAACGAAATCAAATCACTCTAATATCTGCAAGGAACATGAACAGAGCTCTTTTTTTTCCCCAAGAGGGAAAATTCTGATCAAGGGATTTTGAAATAGTGAGAATAGCAGTCGCAAATACTGCATTAGAAAGAAATTGGGGGCTTCATGTTTTTCCTCTACTGACCTTTACCTTGGGATCGTTGACAATTCTCATCTGATACTAAGTAAAAAAAATGTTCCCCCTGATTCTTTGAAAAAAAAAAAAAGAGACCAGTTTACATAAAATTTCACCACCTGCTCAGTGTAAATGACAGTGTAAACACCCACCCACAAACTACGTCCTTCTAGGATTCAAGGAGAACTTGCATTTTATTCTCTCAGTGCCAGTGGCCTCCGCCAAGATACAAAATTGGGTGTCAGTCAGTGAGTGTTCAATAAATACTACTGAGTGACCTACATCAGACCTGAATGAATTTCTTCCCTGGCTCAAATTCTTTTTAGTTTGGCAATGATCAACATTTCTCCCAGTCCACCTGGGCTGCTCCAATGGAGATAAGCTTACAAACATGAGAAAAGATAGTGAGAGTATAATTTTTGAGTATTTGCAGGAAGGGAACATAATGAAAATTATGTTTCTTACAATTAACAAGAAAGGATGTTCAAATAGCCCCCTGAGAACTATTTAACTTGAAGTTTGCTTGACCTTGTTGTGACATGTGAACCCTTTTATCTGCCCCATGATGAGAATATTTCGTCAGTGCCTGCAAAATATTTTGACTACAATGAAAGTTGATCTATCTTGTTTTGCTCAAATGTATTGGGAAACAAAACCATGTGAAAATCTTGGGGATAGAAAAGAAACCTAAATGGATTAGGATTTGCTTTTAATTCATGAGTCCTATTAACATAGGTCATTGTTTTATAAACTGGAAATGCAAGTTGCATTTAATTCCAAAGGTAGTTTAAATATGTGTGTGATATACAGATCTGTTCCAAAGTTTTTACAGTGTGCTTTGGAGTCTCAGTAAAGTTATAAAACAGGGCACCTCCTAGTCTTAGGAGCAGGTACAGTTCGTACAGTAGATATCTTATCTCTTTCAGACTGGGCCAGAGTGTAATGTGACCTCATTGCTATTGATAGCCTTGGTACCATAAAGGAATGAATATCCAGAGGTTGTCATTAGGCCTTTTGATTAAAAGGGCTGATCTAGAAGAAAGAAATCCCAGTCAACCTAAGGAATCACGTAATCAGAGAAACCACACAGGCAATGGAACGCTTGGCTGTTGGCTTGAACAGCAGACTGCTCAGGTAACAAAGCAGCCTTTTCCAGGTTATCCAACAGGGAAGGGCAGTGTGAGACCTGTACCAGTGGATATCAGCAGTAGGTCCATCATATGATTAGCTCTCTGTTACTCAAGGATGAATTCCACAGTTTACGTATGTACCGTGTTTCTTCTTGCTGCTTGACTGTTAGCCAGGTTGGAGCTTAATGCCTTCAGAAAGATGTTGATTTTCCTAAAGAGGTGTTAGAATTCTACCCCGGTGACAGTTAAAAAGCAAGAGTAATAAGCATACCTGTGTTTGCTATGCTCGTTGTCACAGTAACACAGAACTGTGCATTTTAAACATATCCTCACTTGACTAAAGACCAGTAGCATTCTGGAATTTTTATTCAGCTCTCAAACTCCTAACTGATGAGCAGGAGCTCAACAGGCCAGAAGTTAGCACTTACTTATCCTTCCTTGGACCAGTCTGACTATGTAAAAGTGTTTAGCCCTGAGACACTTCATGTTGGTGCTACCTTCTCACATTAGTCAATTAGCTAGAGAACCTTTGGTAGATTCTGAGAGCTGGAGGTGTCTCGGGGAGGATCATCATTGTTTTATGTTTGAAGAATTCCAGGACGAAGAAACAGAAGTAATTAGGCTAAAGAAACAAGGATATTGAATGAGTCAGGATTCTATAGTTTAAAATATGTAAAGAGAATAGATCTCATGTTAAATATTCTTACTACACACACACACACACACACACACACACACACTAACAAACGCACGACACAAGAAAGTTTTGGAGGTGATGGGTATGTTTAGTACCTTAATTGTAATGATGGTATCACAGGTTTGTGCATATGTCCAAACTAATCAAGATGTACACATCAAATAGGTGCATGTTTTTGAATATTTGTGCCTCTATAAAGCTTTTTTCCCATAAACAATGCTTTCTTCTTAAAAATCTTTTTTCCAGCTTTATTGAGATGTAACTGACATATAATATTGTGTTCATTTAAGGAGTACAACAATAAAGCTTTAAAAAGAAAAAGAAAATAAAAAGGTGAACATAGACTGAGAGAATATATTTACAATAAATATATCTGTCTAAAGACTTGTATCCAAAATATATAAATAACTCCTACAGTTCAACAATAAAAAATAAATAGCCCATTAAAATAGGTAAAAACAAAAACATTTCGAAAAAGACATAAAGTGTAATGAGAAAGATCAACAACGTGAAAGAAGATTGCTTGAGGGTTTTGGGTCCAAGTTCACAGCTCTTTTTACTACACAGTTCAGTTCTAAAGAAAATTATCTAGTCCCGTGGTTAGGCAATGCAAATAATTGTAATACAACAATGATTAACAATAAGTTATACCCAGGTGTCCAAAATATTCAGCTACGAAACATAAATTTAGTTTAGCATGGCTTTCATGAAGATATATCTTTAATGGGCTTTCCTAAAACTGGACCACTAATTAATTGTGATGACTAAATTGGTGGGCTGCTCTCCCTGGCTCTCAGTGGCTCACTAGACACTCAGAGAGTCCAGAGATTGATGCTGTCTTCTTCTGTATGTAAATGCACTTCTAGCTATATGTAAGGCCATTCTTTCCCTCCATTCTGTTTTTCACCACCAGCAGTTCATGCCACTAGGTCTCAAGGATTTGGGAAGCTATTAAAATGTGCCTTTATTTTCTTAAACTGAGAATGAGTGAGATGTCCTTTAGTCTGGATTATTTTTTTCTAAGAGCAATGTTGGAATTTTCTTCCTCTTAAGTAAATTAAATAGCACCCCTCAGGCAAAAAGACACCTTGGCCTTAGCATATTTTAAAGCAAAAGCCACCACCATGGGATTTAAGCCCATGGGGGTTCTTAGCCTGGGGCTTCCATGAGCTTGAGGAAGAATTTCTCATTTTATGAAGCTTCTGTCATATGTCTTTTCCTATAGGTGAGGTCTGGAGGCACAATCTCCTGTCAGGGGAGATAATTAGCTGGTAATGAGACTTAGTCACCAGGGACACTCTGCTCATCTGTGTAGACAACTAAAGAAGAAAATGGAAAAATAGGCCTGCTGCTCTGCACCTCTGTTGGGTTATGTAGGATGGGAAAGGAGCTTCAAAGCTTAAAATGTTTTAAAACCCCAAATCAAGCCGAGCCTCTTCCTGGCAGCCCACTGAGAAGCTGTTAACTGCAAGCAAATGCAGCTAATGCTTTATTATTTGGTGGGCGGGGGAGGGGAGGAGGGTGCTGGGATTCTGTTGTTTTGCTTCTTGAAGTGTAAAGGCTTCTTTCATAGTGTATCATCTTCACAAAAGACCACATATGTTAAGATTCCATTTATGTTTATAAAATGTCCCAAAAAGGCAAATTCGCAGAGACAGAAAGTGGATTAAGTGGGTGTGAGAGAATAGGGGTGGATTTCTTTTGGAAGTGATAGAAAACATCATCCTCGATTAGATAAAGGTGATGGTTGTGCAACATAGCAGATATACTGCATGCACTGAATTGTGTACTTTAAAATAGTAAATTTGATATTATTGAATTGCATATAAACAATATATAGTTGTGTCATCTTAAGACAGGGACTGGCAAAAAGTGGCATTTGGGGTGACGGATCTTGAAATGCTGTAGATGATAATAATGACAGCTTATGCTTATTGTCTTCCAGCCATTGTGTTAAGGACCTGACGTGTGTTCACCCATTTAATTCTCAGAACAGCTCTCTGAGGTGGGTGCTGTCATTACTCCCATTGCACAGATGAGGGAATTAAGGCAGACAGGGGTCAGGTAGGGTCACACAGCTGGGGCGTGGTGGAGGGAGGCTTCCTACGAGGCAGTCTGGCTCCAGAGCGTACATCTGGACCCTGGTGCTGTTCTACTGTTTGGATTCTAGCAAGGGCACTGCAGTCAGGATACGATAAAAGGCAATCTGGAGAGGCCATGTAAGTGCAGGAGCTCAGGGTGGCCCAGTTGAATGTTGGCAAAGACTCAGTCTGCAGCAAAGGTTATCTGCACAAACAGATTAGCCCTCCTGGCCGTCATGCCAACTCTGCTGCTGACGTCAGCCCATTTGGCCCTTATTTGTTCAGAGTGGGGGCACACAGGCGTTCCTTGCTACAGATTGGTCTCTGCAGACACACCTCTGCCTTTCCCAGTCCCTCTCCAAAAGGCGGAATACAGAAATTTTGGCATTAGTTCCTGATGCAATACTGGCAACTCTCTCAGGGCATGTGACCTTGAGAGTTAATGTGTGCACATAACCGTTTACTGTAGGTTTTCGGTAAGAAATAAGCTTTAAAGCAATTTTGCATACTGTTTTATGCTTTTAAAATCAAACGTAATGATCTCTGAATGAAGGAAAAATGAATCACCTTGGTTATCTTAAAATGATTCTTATTTTAAGTCGATAATACATAGAAATAATGATCTAACCACTTTCCATTTTGTTAAATATTAAAATATAACTTCCAGCATCCTAATTTATCTTTAGAATCTCTCTCTCTTTCTCTCTTTATAATAAGCAAAACATAGGTACATATTTGGCATCTATAACTCTTAGAAACATGGATTGAGAGATGATATAGAGTAGTGACCCCCCTCATCTGGGTCAGAAGCCCTGCTTGACCCTTAGCAGCCGTGTCCCTTTGGCTGGGTTTCCTTAGCTTCTTGTGCTTCTGTTTCCTTACACCACAGAGGTGGTCTGGGGTTTAAATGACCTAATAGGGGCAAAGCCTTTAGAGAAGATCTAGCACAAGGCACACAGTATGCCTGTTATTTATATTGAATCTGGATACTGTAGTCTGATACATAAACGATGAAAACAGTCATATATTTGTACCAACCCTCACATGCTCATGTCTGTGTTTCCTTCATTATCTCATTTGATTCTAACATGGGTCTCGTTTGACACATGAGGCAATGAGTGACAAGTGTCTGTTCAAGATCACACAAGGAATTAATGTTTTAGCTGAGTCCAGAACTCAAGTCTTCACATTCTTCAACTAGTTTTATTTATTTTTATAAATCATCTTTTTATATAATTTTCATTAATTTCTTAATGAGGAATTTATAAAATATAAAGGTGTATTTCAAAGTTCAAAAAAATTTAAAGATCAAACAGCAGAGATGCCTTAATTGAAGGACAGAACCTAAATCTAAAATTCAGCTTCTTGTTAGTCCCACAGCTTCTAGGGACAGGCCCTGTTCCCTTGTGTTTTTTCATGAATTATAGATTTTTCAGTGTGGTAGGGTAAAATAGGTAGTCTTATAAATTTGTAGTACTATATTATAATATAATATTATAATAGGTAGTAAGTATTAAGGATAATCAATATTAACCTTTCATTTTATGAATTAGGAAACATATATGGATTATGGAAACAGAAGGCTGGTATGACTTGGTTGAATTTGCTAAACGTAAATATAAAAGCCTAGAATTAAACAAATTGATCTAGCTCCAAGTCTGGTCTCCTTTCTGTTTTAACAAATTCTGTCTTACTGGTGAAGGAACTTACTTCAATTGCATCAGAACTAGGCAACAGCTTTCTTCCCAGACTCCCTGTTAAACTCCTCTTCCCCATCCTTAAGCATCCCACTGTAAAGACCTCTCCAGGTGTGGAGGGGCTGCAGGAAGTAGGCAATCTGCCTGCGATGCTTCATAAAACCTGAGGTTCTTACACATTCAGCAGGTGCACAATGGTCCCCCTTTCTGGGATTCCAGCAAAGCCCTCTCTCATCTGCATTCACCCCTTTCGTAGCATCTTTTCTGCTATCCACTAGTAGGTTTGGCAAATCATTAACTTCTCTGTGAATAAGTTTTTTCTCTTGTAAAATAGGTATAACTCTATCTGTTTCATAAAGTTTTCAAGAGGGTGAAATGAGCTAATAAACTTATATGACTTAACACAGTGTCTGGCATATAATTAGTATAACTGATATTGTTTTTATTCAGGATAAACTGCTTTTTAGATTTATTTTAATATAAATGGAAACACTCGTTGGTGGCAACGGAGGCAAGAGATTTGCTTGGAGCTATACATCCCTTTCTTTGGCCTGAGTCAGAGAATTCCTCCTCTCTGGTTTATAGAATTCAGGCTTCAGTGTTCTCAAGTGAAGATTTCCCTAGCTCCTTCTTGTTAGTTTGGGTTCTAAAATTACTGGCTTGTTTCTAAAATTACTGGTTTGGTTTCTACTCTGATTAGAAGGTATGATAAGAGACATAAATGATACACATCCAGAATGCTATGAAGAATTATGCATGCCTCTTATTGAAAAGAGACAGGCAAACAGGGACATCGAGAGGTCTCCAGGGATGGGAAGGGTAGGATCTGTGCTCCTTGGCCACACCCTTCCAAGGCACTGCCCTTTTGGACAGAGAGCCCACCAGCAAGAAGGCATGTGCCAACGTCTTTCCTGGGAGGGAGGGGCACATCTTTGCCAAGTTCTCCACATTCTCTTGCCCAGCCCCTCTATCATCAGCAGCACTCAGTTATTTAGCATTCATATTATTAGGGCTCAGCATGGTCACAGGTCACTCTATTGAATAGCCTGCTTGCTTGCCTGTGTCTTCCTCAGACTGTAGGGCTCTTATCCGTAGAGAGATCTTGTTCACTTTGGCAGCTATAGTTTTTAGCACAGTACCCAGCGCACAGTGGGTGTTTAATAAATGCTTTTAAAATAAATCACTGACTAGACAAACTCCAAAGTGAGGGAAGCATCTGTGAAGACGAAGCAAAGGGTGAACCTTATTGAACTTTCCCGGCTAAGAGGCAGAATTTGGTATGACCTGTCTTATCTTGTATCACTCTCCTCTTTGCCCTCTGTGTAATGATGACTCTGGTCTCCCTTCATTTCCTCTCACTCATCAGGCCCATTCCTGTCATGCAGGGCACAGTATGGTTTGCCAGGTTGTGTAAAACACAAGGCCACTCCGCCAAAGTGATATCAGAGCTTCAAGTAGAAATGTCGTATGAACTGCAAACATGACCTACACATGTAATTTTAAATTTTCTTGTAGACAAATTTAAAAAAAAGTAAAAAGAAGCAAGAAAAATTAATAAAATATTTTCTTTCACCCAGTATATCCAAATAGTACCATTTCAACATGTAATCAATATGAATGTAATTAAGATATTCTATAGATATATTTTTTCACACTAAACCTTTGAAATTCAACGTGCATTTTATATTTTTGGTGCATTTCAACTTAGACTAGCCACATTTTAAGTGCTCAGTAGCCAAATATAATTAGTTGCTATAATGTTGGCTGACATAGGGTTGAGCCGTTGACATTCCGATAGTGTAGAATTTTATAAACAAGTTTTCTGGAAGTTGACAGTAAAAAGTCTTTTTCTGACAAAATCAATAAAATAATAACAGTTTTCTAACAGAAGTAAAGGGTCTTAAGGAGGTGGTGTCTTTTTTTCTAATTTGTACAAAGGTGCTTCTTGGGCAGTGGTGGCCTTGTTATCAAGGGACTTTTGTACATTTTGTTACCTCTTCCTGGAAGCCCAGCCCCCTTTGACGGGTCAATATCTGCTCATGTATCACCTCCTCCATGAGACCTTGTTCTATTTTCTCACAGAGCCTGTTTGTTCCTTTGCCTCATAACACTTGTTTGGATTTGTAACAATATATTCATGTATGAGATAATTTGATTAAATTCTGTCTCCAACACAAAATAGTAAACTGTAGGAGGGCAAGTTCTTGTCTGTTTTTGCTCGCCATGGAATCCACCAACTTTGAGCATAGTGCTGGATGCAGAGAAAGGGCTTCTTAAAGATGCACTGAAGGACTTTCCGGCTGATTGCATGTGACAATGTCAACCCGCCCCACAGTTTGTTATGCTCATGTTCTAATGATCCCACATACATCTTATTCTCTGCCACCAGGATTGGACAGATACTGGAATTTTATTCAAGGTCACTCCAGGGAAGAAACCTAACTGTTCGCTCTCACTGCTCAAATGTATTTCCTGTTCAAAGTATGTGAATTCATTTGACCAGTTTCCCCTGAATCTGCTCCAGGTGCAGCCGCCTTTGGTCTTTGTAGAGCTAGGTGACTTTGAGTTTTATCTTGGGCTCATTCAGGAGATTTAATCTTTTGTGGACACTTTAAAGCAAACACATTTTAAAAATAGGTTAGTTGGTAATGTGGAGAGCCAGCAACTCAGGCAATCAAACACTGCATTTTGAAACACACAGGATTGTGCAAATTCTTACCTGAAACCCAGGAGCCAGTAAGCTAGGAAATTTACTTAATTGCTTCATATGCTATCTTCTCTCTTCCCATCCTCCTAGTATTCCCACTAGTAAATAAAAACCACACATGAGGCCATTAGGAATAAAAGTTATAAAATGAACTATGAGCATAAGGCAAAATGATTGCTAATCAATGCTAATCAATCAGCATTAATAATGTGTATAATGTTAAGTGAAGTGGTTACGATTTAGAACTCAGACTATTTGGGTTCACATCCTAAACTCACCATTCACTAGCTGCATGATCTTGGCAAGTTTTTTAACTTCTCTGAGGCACAGTTTCTTGCAAAATGAGAGATAAAAAAAAGAACTTATGTCTTAAGTGTGTTGTGACACCTGTGAGTGCTATGGACCATATAGTGCTTGCATAGTGTTATCTCAAAAGTTGAGTTTATTTTTGTTGGAGGAGTTTACACCTATATGACATTCAGGAGCTAGTTAAGGATGGACTCTTCAGGTAATTATTGTGCAGATACAGCCTTCATTTGAGAGAAAACAAACAGCATCCAGTACCCACTAATTTTTTTATCATTCCTCGGGTCTTGTTTGAGTAGGCCTTACTGAAAAAAATGTTTCAACAAAGCAAGACCTCCCATGAATAAAGTAGAGATAAAACTGATAGCTTTCAAGTGTTGAGTTAGATTTCACTGAGGCCTCTTTCTGTCTCTGAAACTTAAAAATCTATATCTGGTGGTGAATAGAAAAAAACCATTAAGAGGTATAAAAAGCAATAAAAGTATTTCGTAACTAGAAAATGCTCAGTGCTCATGTTAACCAGTTTGTTTTAACTGGACTCTCTTAAGCCTAGAGGATAATTTGGGTCAGTCATGGAGGTGGAACAACACATTATTTATTAAGTAGTTTCTGCCCTATTTTCCACCAGGCCTGGCAAGTGCATGGAAGGTGGTTTCTTACACAGTAAGATTAAAAGGAAGATTTCTAGAGCTGTCCCTGCTCAAGATTGTGTTCCACACAGATCTGATCTGCCAGACTGCCCACAAATCCCACCATTAGAGATGTTTTCCTTTGTATTGGAGCCTCCAGCTATTAAACCATTCCCAGCTACAGTCACCTTAGTTTGTCTTTGGCACTTGGCAATGGGGATTGTGGAAAGGACACAAACTTTTAGTTCAGAGATACCTGACCTGGGCCTTTAAAACAATTGTATTATCTTTACAAGTCATTTAAGTTATTGGGGCTTATTTCTTTATTTCTAATGAGGATTGACATTAATGGACTACTCCATTGGTTTGTCATAAGGATTAAATTATGTGATGGCTTTAACGAAGGGAACACATAGTTGCCTGTAATAGTTGTCATTTCCTGAGAAACAGAGGTAAATTATAATACAAAAAGTCAAAAGTCCAGAGTGGGGACTCCTGCCTGGACCTGAAGCTGTGGAAGATAGGAGAGGCATGAGGCTTTAGGAGCCTGAATGGACATGTGTGTGGGTGAGAGAGGAAGGACAGTAGGGTGAAAGAAAGGGCAGAGCATATGACAAGGAAAAAGGATGCTGAACACAAATGTCACTGACTTTAATCCTCAGACTTATCCTAATGCCTGGATGATGAATCTGCATTAGAATTAATAGAATGGTGTCGATAATGTCATCACTTCAACCACAATTAAGGGAGAAGAAAAATAATGTGCTTTATATATGGAAAAAAACTTGATATGTGATATAGCTACAGGGGTAATACAAATATTAATTTAAATTCACTTATTTATACACGTCTTTTGAGTGCTTGCTCCATGCCAGAAACTGTTCTAATCACTGGGGATACGGAGGTGAACACAACTGCCTACTGTCAGAGAGCTCAAGTGCTGATGAGGGAGATGGACAAGAACCAGTAAAGAAATACAAAATATGTCAGCCAATGAATGTCAAGAGAAAAATAAATTAGGTAAAGATACAGGGAGTATTGAGGGGTGGTATTTCACACAGGGTGATCAAGGAAGCCCTCTTCCTTGATCGACTGAGTTTTTCTTTTTTAAAAATCTTATTTATTTATTTATTCAACACACCTGTATTGGGTACCTACCATGTGTTAGATAGTTTGTTATGAGATGAAAACATAATAGTGGACAAGATTAACAAATTCCCTCTTTTTCATGGAGCTTTCATTCTTATGGTAGGAGAAAAATAAAATATAAACAAATAAATAAACAAGATAACTTCATATAGTATAAATTATAAAGGCAGCAGATAATAAAATTGGGAAATATGATAGGAGGGTGATTTTTTGGCAGGGGTGTGTCGGATAGGGAAAGTGAGTGACCACTTGTAAGGTAGAATGAAAATCTCCAGAGAACTTTAACATACAAACATGTGTTAACAATTATAATTTATTACATGTAATTTATGTTTGTAGGTCTAGAACATCTTTAATACATCAGTCTAGTTAAAAGAATTTAGTGACAGTTTCTATGTGAGGGAGTCTGAGAAAAATTGCTGAATTATTTTATATATTTCCCTCTTTTTACCATCTCCCTGCTGATGAACCCAATCTTCCCCTCTTCATTGTCCCCCGCAGCTTGAGTT
Source organism: Macroglossus sobrinus (assembly GCA_004027375.1). Taxonomy (NCBI): domain Eukaryota; kingdom Metazoa; phylum Chordata; class Mammalia; order Chiroptera; family Pteropodidae; genus Macroglossus; species Macroglossus sobrinus. The sequence continues at coordinate 25,802 of PVKZ01002116.1, forward strand.
TTATGGTTATCTCCCATTTAAAGTATTCTTGAGGCCAACGTTCTTCATACACTTTAATTATTTGAACCATTTCAGCACTCTATCACTTTCCGTGATCGCCATCGAAATGAAATATGTTTAATACCATAGTTTAAGGCATTCTGTTAATTTCTAGAATTATCTTGAGATCTTTACACAGAAACATGTCTACCCTCACTCTCCCAAAATGAAGACTTAAAGTTGGCTTACTCAGATCTATTCTCTGATACCAGTACAATTTTTAAATCATGTTGTAAATGATGTCAAAAACAATAATCCTTTAAGGTCTTTTTGTTTCAGGAGAATGAGCTGTAGAACTACAGGATGGATTCCTTTTAGCAATCTTCAAAATTGATTCAAAGTCTCTTCTTCAGAGTGTTTATTCTTAAGATTTTTGTCCCCGTGACTTAGTTACCTAAAGACATAGTAATTTCTCCTTCCTTTTTTTCTTTTGCCTATCCCTTAAAAGTTCTTCTTGTTTTCTTTCAATCCTCATCTCTTCAGGGGTTACCTGCTTTCCCAGGTAAACAGATCTATCTTCTGTTCTGTCTTTGAGTAACAATAATATGCTATTGCTTTCTACATCCATAAGTCCAGCCCACATCAGATTCATCTAGCAATAGCCTATCAGGCAGCTTTGTGTGGGTGTTGCACAGCCTGGGAAACTTACCATGAAAATGAAGTCCATATTTTTACTTCTTGTGTTTCTTTTCTTGGCTAATTGTTTTAGTACTTCAGTCATTTCAGCCAGAAGTCTATGGGTCATTTTCTGCCCTACCTTTCTTTTCCCCTGCCAACTATAGGTGATCAAGTCCTGTTGGTTCTACTTCTTGAACATCCTCATGGTTGGTTCTTACCTCACCATTCCCTCAATGGTCATCTCGATCCAGCCCTCAGCAGTCATTTTGTGCTGCTTTTAATTCTATCCTTTACACAGTTACCTGAGAGATCGTAACATACAAAACTGATTATTTAGCACCTTATTACTTAAAATTCTTCTGTGGTTTTCTATCAGCCACTACAGAATAAAGTTTAAACTCCATGGCCTGGTGTAGAAGACTCTCCTCCGTTGGGTTATGCCTACCTGTTTAGACACAACTTGCTTCTGTGTTGTAGCCCTGGCAATCATTATTGTCACCACCATGCTCCATTGACTCTGTCAAGGACCTGTCAAGTATTATTTCACTTAATTTTACTTAATTTTTACAACTCTCATGTCAGGTAAGTACTATTATTACCTCATTTTACAGCAAGTTTTGTGTCCCCAAGGCCACACAACTAGAAAATTGAAATTTCAATACAGGTAGAGCCTGGATTTGTAACAATTTTGCCTTACATTATGTTTATTTTACTTAACTGTAGCACACCTCCTCACTTCCATGACATGGCACAAACAATCTCCCTCGGTCCGCTGTGCCTTCTTCCATTTCATCCTCGTGTCCACCTTTTAGGACTCACCTCAGGCAGCATTTCTGTAAAGAAGCCTGACTCAGTGGGATGTGCTGTGCCCTTCTGCAACTTCTATCCTGCCCACATGTCCATGTAGCTCCTACAACTCCTTATAGCACTTATGTTTTACACATCTGATCCCCCTTGGGCTACACTCTCCTTGAGAACAGGAAGTTTATTGTTTATTGTTTGCAGAACTGTCATGACTGGTGCAGTACCTAAAACATGGCAGGAACTCAACAAATGTTTGTTAATAAATGAATGAGTAAACAAATGAACTAATCAAATGTAGGAACAAGGTCAGGGCTGAATTTACCCGTAAGCTTCTCGAAAGTGAGTTCATATGAGATTTTACCTTCTACCTGGTAGAATTCATCCCTGGATTTTCCCAGCACATGTGTTTATTTATGCCCTCATTTATTCATTCTTTAAACCTGCATTGAGTGTTGATATTAAGGCCCAGCTAACCTCTATGGGTGCAAAGATAGGTAACATGAATTCCTAGCTCTCTCTCTTTTTTTTTTTTACAGTACTCATTTAATTGAATACAAAAATTCCCTTGAAAACTTTTTTATTTTAACTTTCTTATAGTGTAGAGAGGTGAAGAAAGCTAGTCGATAGATGATTATAATACAATGAGATATATGCTATAAGAGAGTTTGTATAATGCATTAGATAGCATAAAGAAGGGAGTTTCTACTCTATTTAAGGACATTGGAGGGGATTATAAGAGCACATACGGCTGAGTCTTAAAGAAAGTGTAGAAGCCAATCAGGAAAAGTGGGAGTTGGGGATGATTTCAGGGTTGTGGAAATGTTTAGAATAAAGGACATTTGAAACAGTAAGGACATAAATACAAAGGCACTGAGGCACATGGGCTCATAGAGCAGGGGATGGACTAGAGAGGCAGCCAGGGTCTGGGTCCAGACAGATTTTGCATACTCCAAGAAATGTAGACTTGCCAGTGAAGGAGATTGAGCAGGTGAGTGAAGTGATCGATACTGTTGACTTTTAGAATGATCACCTTAGGATATAGGTGAGGAATTGGTAAGGGCCCAAGTTAGGACAGATGCTGGGTAAATGGAGAAGAAGAGATGGTCTGAGAGAGTCTCCAGGGTAAAAGAAACAGAATTTGATAATTAAATAAGTGGGAGGCAAGCTCTGAAAAGAGATGTGGAAGAAATGAACTGAGGTTGGTACCAGTCACTGAGTTTTGGTTACATGGTTCCACATCCATAGGAGAAACAGTGATCCAGATACAATAGCAGGCTGAAGAATGTTTTTTTTTTTTTAATCATTTAATTGAATACAAAAATTCCCTTAAAAACTCTTTCATTTTAATTTTCTTTTGTATGTCACTTTTTAAATATTTAAAAACTTTGGTGTCAGGGATATGTTTCAATAGTCCTTTGATAAAGTCAACCTAAGTTAATGGTTCTCTGACCTCGATTTTTCAGGGCCTTTGGGTCCTGAGACCTCCCTGGGAACAAGAAAGGCCTGCACAGGCAGAGCTCTCAGGCACCTCTCCACTGTGTCACCCACAGCACCTCCACCTTATTTGTTCTAAGCTGATGTCAAGAAATTCAGAAAGGGCTCTGGAGCTTTCTTATCTCTGAAATTGCTGCTCTAAATTTTCGTAACTCATGCAATATGTTTTCTTAAATGTAAGTGCATGGCTGCAGGTCTGTTATAGGGTGTTTGTTTTCTTTTTGTTTATTGTTTGCTTCTATCTTGGAAAATGTAGATCGTCAAGGGACCCATATTCATAAATTTAGTATTTGTGCCTGATTGCTTTTAATCATGAATAAGATTGTTTTGATTGCCACATATTTTTGTTTCCTAATAAATATACACAATGGTCTGTGTTTCTCTAAACAATTAGAATAAAACATCTGTGACCAGTGCCGGCCACAGGGCCCACACTGCACCTCTGCCATCAGTCTAGATGAGGTGAAAAGTGAAGGCAAGCCACAAATCAGTTGAGAATTAACACAAGCTGTTGTTTTTGAGTTTTCTAAATATTTTTCAACTCCCATTGTGTGTTTTTGTGTTTTGTACTCAAAAACTGCTGCCAAAACTTCCCCTAAAGGCAAACCAAACTTCTTATATGTCATTAATCTCAAGGAGATGTGTTTGTTAACTATGAAGAGATAACTAGAATTGGAGTTCACAAATTCATTTTTTTTAAAAGTAAAATCTTGGCTACATGAATTTGTAATCTACTTCTGAATTGCATCTTTAAGATAGTGTTCAGATACTCAAAGTGTATCCAAAATAAGAATCATACTTCTGTGAAATTAGCAGGTATAAATGTTTAGGAAAGAAAGTATAGAACAGGAGAGGATAGAAAGTTGGGTAACCTTAAATAGAAAGCACAAACTCACACGCATTGCTATTTTCTGTGTGTGTGTGTGTGTGTGTGTGTGTGTGTGTGTGTGTGTGTGTGTGTATTTTACTATCTGTGGACAAACTGTCCTTGGGGAAAGTCTTCTGCTTATATTCCTTTTGTTGAATGCTATAAATTTTCAGTATGCCTTTCCCCCATGTAACGGTTATTAAGTTCTCTAAATAATAGCAAGACAGTTTTCCTGTTTTCTCCCTATGTTTATGGGCATAGCATTAAAACTGATTACAATGAATCCAATGTGTTAAGTACTAATGTCACTTTTTTTTTTATCTGATGGGATGGCATAGATTTTGATGCTTTTGTTCCCCAGGAAAACAGAAAACAGACATTGTCCATCTTTGCCAAGGAGATTGATGTCTTATTCAAAATCACTGTGGGGCACAAGAAAAAAGCTGCCTCTTCTGCACCACAGCTCCTTCCTGGTTATCAGCTCACTGTGGTTATGATCTTATTTCTTTCATCATTACAGCAAGAAAATGCTAAGCTTTACTAACTTCTTATTCACAACACCCTTGAAGAAAGACAATAAGGTATCAGGAAATAATAGATTTATATTATAATTTCTCCACAAACTTCTTAAGTATCCTTGGAGAATGCTATTGTGTTTAATTCAGTTTCCCTCTTGCTTGGGGACCCTAGGTATTCCAGGTATCTAAAGTCTACTTTGATATCTAAGTGTGTTTGATATCTCAAATAATCAACACAGTAGTAAGACCTTTCTATAGTGTCATTTTTCTATTTTATATTATCTCACTGAATTTTAAAACATCTCATAAAAACCACGAATACCATAATTTAAAGTTAGCTCTCTGTTTTGCAAAAAGCCAGTTCTATCCTGTAGCAATGAAAATAGCAAAGAGGAAGAATTGTTCCAAATGTTAGGCCTTTTATTTCTTATTATTTAAAATCTATATTCTAGTTTTATCTTTGTTGATTTTTAAACTTGAAATCTGTTTTGTGATGTAAAAGAATATGAAAAGATTTGGAAGAAAAAAGAGAAACATCCCTGAATACACTGCCCCGAATATTTTAAACCCGTTTGGAATGCACGGATAAAATCTTTCCTATTTTGTGTGTGGGATCTTGATTATGTAGCTATGAATTATTTAAACAAAGTTTAGGCAACATAAAGAACTGTTGTCTAAAAATGTGAGTAATTGTTCTTTTTCTTTTTGTGTTGTGAATTTATTGGTGCTGCTGATGTCATGAAAGATATTTTATTCTCTCCAAGCCCAGTTTTCTGCCTTGCTCTTTTTTGTTGTTGTTGTTAGAATTTGGCTGTGATTGGTAGAGTCAACTAATGAGTTTTTCCACTTTCAGCCTATTGTTCATGGAAACAGTGCTACCTGTGACAAAACAGCGAGCCACATACCACAAACTTCAGGTTGGCTATGAAGTTTGGTTTCAGTGTTGTTTCACCAAATGTCTAAAATTACAGCATTGATAACTTTCACAAGGGGAACAGAATAGGAAAATAGCCCCAGGCTCTGAAAGCTGTTGGAGCTTTTGCTTTGGTTGGCTTGTTTATATTTTAGGGTCCAGTTTAGCTCTGTGCTAATACTCCCTTTTTTGTTTGTTTGTTTTTCCTTTCTAAAATAAATTATTACATCTGTGAATTAATTAATAGGCCATTTGAATTTTTTTACTGTCCCATAGAAAATGTTTGTGAGATGGGATGAACACAGTAAAAGATCTGTTTCTCTCTGTTTCTCTGTGGGCTTGAGGAAGTATTGTTCATAAATACTAAATCCTACACTTGTGCTTAAAGGGATAATTTTAAAAATGTACAAAATGGGGATGTGTGATTTGATGATAGTTTAACATAAAAAAGTTCTCTCTGGACTAGCTGTAGGTTATAAGTTGCATGCCAGTCTTGCAGGGTGGTCTAGGGGTACACTGAGGGACGTGTCTTGCAGAAATAGGGGCAATACTTGTGGCCTCTTCAGGCCTTCTGACAATGATATTTGATTCCAAGACCTACATTTCAAATGAAATTTGCCCCAAACTTAGAAAGCCCAGAGAAGGGTGACTAGGATAATTTGATCTCAAAATAGTGGCACTTGAATAGTGAGGAGCCAGGAAGAATATGAGGTAGGAGGGTGCATAATTGTTCTAAATGTTGGAAGTGTGTGCTAGGAGAAAGAGGGGTTACATCTCTTCACTGTGGCTTCAGAGTATGAAGTTACAGCCAGCAGATAGAATTATTGTAAAGTATATTTCATCTTAAGGAAAAGAGACCATTTCTAATGGTTTGAGCTTCCAAAGTGGGTGTAGAGGGCTGCAAGATGTAGCCAGTGTCTGTCGCTGGGTGTGAGCGAAGGGAGGGTGGCTGCTCCTGGGGAGATGTGGTAGGGGTTGGACTGAACTTTCTCTGCAGAGCCTTTCAACATGGAGATCAGCTTTTAATGATTCTGGTAGTAAACATGAATCCTCTATGTCTCTAATTATGCAAATATTCACCTGTAACAGGCTCTCTGCAAAAGCAAAGTGGAAATGTACATTATAGAGGCCCTAGGCTAAATTCTGGGGTTCAGGAACTAGGCTGGTTGAGTTTACTATTTCTGAGATGGTATACTTCTTAATTTCCACAGATGTAGAATGTGGACTGTAGGATGCATCTCATAGGGTTCTTGTAAGGATGAAACAAGGTAATATATGTAAAGACACGAGACCAGAACCAGACACAAGTAAGGTTTCCATATTAGTCAGCTGTTATTATCATCATCCAGGCACTTAGATATATTAAGTTAACAGCATCTACACTGAATTCAGGTAACCACATTTAAATATTATGGAATACTAATGAATGAGATTCTACTGGGAAGGCTGGTCCAAGTTAATTCATAGCTGTCTGTTACTGAATACAGAATGCCTAATGAGAGAATTTTTTTGTACCATTACTGGACAGTAATTTTTCTGACTAAACAAATACCAAAATGCATGATACTTTTATTCATTAAATTGCTTTCACAATGAGCCAATAAACAGTTTAGTTAACATTTCTAGGTCTCAACTAAAATATCAAGTTTTCTAATTTATTCATGCTTGTTAAACTCCCAATTATTATTTCAGTAATAAAACAGGCCAGTTGAGGAAATTGGTGTGAAATTACTCTCCCTGAAATTTAACATACATACATACATAAATAAATAAATAAATAAATAAATAAATAAATAAAGCCTAATTCTAGAGGTAAATGAGTTAGAGTATGTTAGGTGGGAGTATGTACTTCAAGCATGATTTAACAGAGGGAGAAAGAGATGTTTTGGATCAAGGAAAAAACAATAGTATGGGTTATAGTTTATTAACTCTGTGCCATTTACTTATTTCCTTAGAAATGTTTAGCAAGGCTTTATTGATCACAATCACCTTGATTTGCATGTGGCAACAGAAGATTACATTGTGGGCACCAGACCAATGCTTGTATACAGCGTCTGGAAGCCAAAGACTTCATTAATCATTGATTTTAGGGGGATTGTACAAGTCCATATGAGCCTGTCTTTTGCCAGTATACTTCATCATAATATACAGTTTGATTTATGAATGATTATAGGGTATTAGTTCTAGAAGGGATCACAGATTAGAAATTGGAAGGCTTAATCAGTGGCAGAGCCAGAGTTAGGTTTTCTGACTCCTTTTGGAAAGACTTTTACAGTTAACATATGTTGAATCTTTCATCAACAGAATTTGAACCTTTGGTGCAGATGTAAAAACCTGACAGCTCAATAATAGAAAACATTTCTCTGAGCAACTCACTATGGGTGACCTTCAGACACTCTTGGCTGCATCTCCTTGAAGCCTCCCCATGAAGCTGAATCTCTATGTCAGAAACCCTGAGATTGGGTTCAGAAAGTGTTCAGTGAGAAATGCACAGTCCCTGGTAAGCAGGGAAATGCCTCAGGTAGCTTAGTTCACAGTCTAGAACTCTATCTAACATCACATAACAGACTCACCTGAAAACTTTAATTTTACTACTTAATAACACCCAGGACATTAACAGGTTTTGACTCGCCCAGGTATCTGGCTTGCTCTGACCGTTAACAGCCTGCTCGCTCACCTGTGGAGAAGGCCACAGTTGTGCACCAGCAGGGCTGGAACTCTCTCCCAGGTCTACCCTGTAGCATCTGGCATCTCTAATTTTCCACCGCTTTCCTTGAATATATAAAGATTCTGTTTCTACCTTGCCCATTTCAGTTGCTGTTTCGTGTGGCTTGCCAGTTTGGCCTTGGTCATCCTCTGCTCCACATTTGTGGGTCAGCACCAAATCACGCTTGGCCCTATCTAGCCTGGATCTGGCAACCCAGACTCTTGTGTGTGAAGGAGGGGAGTTCAGACATTCAATCTATAAATCAAGGTTGTGTGAATTTATTGTAACGTACTGCCTGTGGCTGTGGCTGTGGCTGTAACATTCTCCCTCGGCCTCTATGGCATTCCTTGCCTGGGGTCTACCTTCAACCTTGGCTGATTCCTCACACAGCTGAATGCTCTAAGCTTAAGGGAATGTAAGGGGTTGGTCCCCACCCTCCTATGCTGGATAGCAGCCACTGCCAGCCAGAGAAGAGGATGGAACTAATGTTGTCACAGGCTTACCAGCATCTTCCAATTACAGGGCAGCCAGCTGCTTTCTAGGACCACAAAATGCTATGGCTCAGCCTGACAAAAAATGCCCAACAAAACCAGCCACAGGCTCTCCTGGGGTTGCATGGCATGAAGCCTTGAAATAAAAATAACATGTAAATTAGGACCACAAGTATAGCCCTGGGAAGGCCTCCCGAAAACTTTGGAGAGAGTGGCTCCATGCCTTGAACTTCTTAGCCTTTCTAAAACTCACATCATGAAAATAAAAGTGTTTCTTGACTCCTTTCCTTCACTCTCTATAGGCCTGATGATTCCCTGTTCCTTCCTTTCACAGGGGATTTTCTTTCTGGCTATAACTGTCTACAGTCTTGTGACATACTACCAACTCATTGCCATGCTGGGTGACCAGCCTCTGCTGGGTGGGGGTCTCTTTTTCATTGCTTAGTCCTCAGAGTTTCCTCTACTTCACTGCTCCTTCCTTGGTCATACTCCAGTTCTCGACCTCAGGAAGAATTATGTCCCAATATACTGAAGTGCTAGACTTGCGTGCTATTATCAGTCAAGATTTGGTCAATCACACGTTTAATACCGCAAGGTAGGTATGGACCCATAACTTACTGCTTGAAAAAACCAGTGGTCTATTGGAAGACTATTTTTCAGTATTACCGAGAACTGCCTATGCTTTTCTCTGACACCTCTAAAGACTTGGCCATCTTATAGAGAACCACACCCTCACCTTCTGTCATCAGTGATGCTTCTGTCTGCAGTCAGCTTTCATCCTCACCGAAATAATCATGTTAGAGATTCCAGTCAAGCATATGCTTCATAAGAAAGCATTTCCCATTGTAGAAGAAGAAAAATTGACATTCTGTTCATTCTTCTGAGTCTGGTATCAATGCCCACCATACATATGTGGGTGCCAACTCATGGAGGGATTTTCCTAGGCTCTCCATCTCTTAGAGTCAACATGTGACTGTGAGGTTGTTGTCCTTAACTGACTAAAACCTAAAATTTGGCGTATGATCTCCTAAAGAGTTGTGATCCACTTGGGAACCTCTTCCTAACATTTTGTGAATTTGGTTTATACAGTGTCTGCAAGCCATTGCTGGGTTTGGCAAACTTTTTCTATAAAGAACCGGATAGTAAATATTCTGGGCTTTATGGGCCATACTTTCTCTCTTACAACTACTCAATTCTGACATTGTAGAGCAAAATCAGCCCTAGGGAATATGTAAATGGAGGGTTTGGCTGTGTTTCCATAAAACTTATTTAGAAAATCAGATGGCGAGGCATCGTTTGCAGATACCTGAGATTTTATAATACCCCTTCCAGGCTGCCTCCGAGAAATGAACTAATCAGACTTAAGTAGAGTTTTGGGGTCATGTTTTAGACAGTTAAGCAGCTGTATAAAGGCAGGTAGACAGATAGTCACCTGTTCTAGAATGGCAGTTCTGCCTAGGTTAATCAAAGACATTTAATAATTTCTGGAATCTATCCCTTTGTTCTATGCCTTAAGGACCTTGGATTCCATGGCCCCCTTCTCTTAGTCTCTGTTTAAAACACCAATTTCTCTGGGAAGCCCTTGCTGTCACAAAGAGCTAGTCTGGTCTAACTCTTTGTGTCACATGTCACTTGTAGGTTCCACAAGAATGGGACGATGATCTTTGTCTAACACAGCGCTGGGCTTGTGGTAGGTGTCTATGTTTTGTTTTGTTTTGTTTACAGTTGTTCAGTTGAACTCATTCCCCATGCATGCTTCTCACAAAAGGTGACCTCAATGAATGTAAACTATTCTACTTAACAATGGCACACACTTTATCACATCCACCTTAGATGTCTAGAGGCTCTGCCCTATAGTGTGCTGAGCTGGCATCTAGGGCCAGGACTCTCAACAGACACGGAATCTCACTCTCTTTAGTCCCACCCACTTTTCTAAATGCTTAGAGTTTTCGTTTTATATTTGTTAGGCAGTGAAAGTCACAGAGCAGACATCCTCTCTTGGAAAGCCAAGTATGGAACTGACACGACCACAAGTTGACATGTACATGTAAAATCTGAGCTTCCAAGAGCTCTGGGCTTCTAAGAGCTCCAGGTCTCCAGGGCAGCTCTGAGAAGGGCAGAGTGCCAATGGAGCTGACTCTATGAGAGTGGGAAGCTGAGGAGGCAGCCTGGCCACAGGTCACCCCGCCCCCCTGTGCTCTGCCCAAGTACCACTTTTCTGGGAGGAGTTTCTAGAAATGACACACTCAAATCTACTAGTTGATCTAGAGTGGGGCCAAGGAGAAGCTGTGTGAGTCCAGTTGTTCTTTGTGGTCTGGAAGCTTCGGAAGCATAACAGTCTATTTTTGCCCTATCCCACTCAATGTTCACTTGATGAATGGAATGTCAGCTTCTCAACATAAAATACATAAAATACTATGGTTACAGCATTGACCCAAGCAATATATCATATGATTTGAGCTTTTTGCTCTATGTAAAATGTCTGGTATTCATTTGAAGAGAAATGTCAGCTCAGATACTTATCTTGTATTAAAAGCACAGAAAATGGAGTAGAGTTTTATAAGACTTGAAACTTGAATGAACATATTAATAGAAGAAGCATTAGCAGGATTGGCAGAGTGGTCTTTTGAGACAAGATTTCAGAAGGTAGATTTTCTACCTGTATAAGCAAAGCAGAAATAGAAAACACTGGCCCAAGTTTGGAAACAGAAAGTTCTTGAAAAGAAACATTGGCCTCTTGATTGCCAGGTTAGAATTGGTTGCCAAGATTGTCTTTTAATGTCACCTGTGAGTATGCTATCTTTTCCTCTGAAACTTTCGGGATTCTTCACAAAGCCAATGGAAACAGACTTTCCTAGAAGTCTTTACATAGGTGTGACTTTCTGATGCTAAGGTGAGATTTCTTGCTCATTTATTCTTTAGCTCATGGTGATTTATATTTACCTTATTCTCTTTTATCACATCTTTTAATCTGAAAACTTTCTATTTCTCTTATGAGTGCTTTTAAATAGAATACCTTTCAAATTATTTCCTCATTTATAAAGCAGGACCATGAATGAGGGTGATATGATTAAAAAAGGACAATTGTGAATATTTAAATGTACTTTCAGAAGATTTATATAGGAACAAAATTGGAGGAAAATCTGGAAAGTTTCTAATTTAAAATTATTTTATTCTACTAATATTTCATGCTCTTGGCTAGTTCTTTACTACAAAGAGATTTATTGGGAGCCAGCAGGTCTGAGTTTTTGCCCCAACATTGACAAATAATTCATGTTCAGTTTCATTAGTTATTCAGTGAGGATGCCATTTGGAGAAACTGTGTAAATCTGATTATTTTTTTATGAAGAAAGTAGCATCAAAATAGCTAGAATGAGCAAAGTATTTTATTTCATTGAGACCTCAAAACAGTCTTTTTACTGTGGTACATAATGTGATGGTATCTCATTGCATATAATGTCCAAATTCTCCAGGATATAGCATCTAAGTATCTTTGTATTCTATTTCTAAACTGCCTTTCCACATCATGGGCCCCTTTTTTTGTGAATAGACTATTTGTTGACCCTTGATCATATTGCATACTTTCCTGACTCTGGACCTTTGCTCTTGCTGTCCTTCTGCCTGGCATGCCATCCCATCCTTCCTTCTTCAGAAATCAAAGGCCTATCTAGCTTCAAAATGCAAGTGCAATGTTTTCTCTTTTGCACAGCTCTCTCTGAGCTCAGCAGAATGATTTTTTTCCCCTTTCCTTTTGAGTTTACTTATAATAGAGCATTTATCATGTAGGACAATTATTTGTTGATGTATTTTGTTTTCTACCTCCAAAGTTATAGACCCTAGAAAGGAACATGTCTAGCCTCTGGAACTTAGTAAGATATTGGTAAATGGTTAAAAACATGAAAGATGAATGAATAGATATACTTGTCTGAAACTAGTCCATACATTTGTTCACAGAACTGTCCTAGGCAATCAGTGCTCAGAATTATTTGAAAGGCAGCAAAAGGTCCCAATTCATTGCTAAGAGGAGAAAAGCAAATGTATCAGCATAACTAAATGAGAACATAATCTGGATCTTCATAAGAAATGAGGAAATTTCTTTGATTAAACACATCCATCGGCAAAAGGCCTGAAATCATGGTTAAGAGTGTTATTTTGCTGAAAACTTAAATCAAGAAGCATTCAAAGACAACAGCCATGATGGGTAAGATCCTTAGTGCAGATGATTTCTGATTCTGTGTTGAAAGTTTGGCGTGAGGAGAGAATGGAAAATGTCAGCGGGAAAAGGAGTTGTTGGAAGGGAGGTGCTTAAGCTTTGGAAAACCTAGAGAGAAATTGGTCCAGAAACATCTTGGGCAATCAGCAGACGTGGGAGATTTTTTTATCTTCTGGCGTAGGCAGCTGAATCAGATATCATCTAGCCAACTCTGATACATTGCCACTAGATGATGCTGTTTCCTCATTAGGCAAATGTGACTTGTCAGCCTGGGAGCCCCAGGTCACAGAGGCAAAAGCGCTGGCTGGCTTCAGGGCCTGGGATCTAATTCCAGCTCTGCCCCTCAGTAGACAGAAGAGTGAGAGGAACAGCCTCTGTCTCCTGAGGTTCCTCATTTGTAAAACAAAGACATCATGGACTGGGTCATTTCTGAAACCTATCCAGTTACTTTTAAAAGTTATGTTTTTTAATTTTTACAATTCAAATCTTAGAGATGCCTTGTATGTAAACATACTATTTTACCAACATATCAGTATTTATTTAAATCTCTGTAAAAGATATGGGGCCAGAATGAAGTGAATAGTGGCACACCTGTGTCTGTTGGTGTCCTCATTTGCCTTAATCAACATTTCTCAAGTTTGTTTATATACTCAAAGAATTGTGAAGCTAGAAAGAATCCTACAGCTTATAGAGTTCTATCCTCTACTCTTTATATATAATATCTAAGCATAAGCTTCTGGGGGATGTGTGGGAATCCTATTGTTTTTCCATTATCTCTCCTTTTCAGAGGTTATAGTTCTAGAACAGTGAACTTGTACTCCAGGCTAGTTCTGCATTGCATTACCTTCCATAGGCTATTACATATGACACACAAGTTTTGAAGCTCTGTTGAAACCTACTGGATCATGGGGTAAATGAATGACATAGAAGCCCTAGCTATTATGTTTGAGCTATTTTTCTTGCCTTCTTTTGTAACAGTGTTTTTCTTAGGTGTGTTTGCTTCAGATTTTTTTTTTAGTTAAATGGAAATTAAACTCCAAGATAAGAATATGATGGTGGATAAACTCCTATAGCTGTGTCCATCTCTTCCCTTCCCCCAAACCAGAGGAAGTATCCAGCTCCATGTCTTAGTAGAGCCTGCATCATTTTAACACACAGAAAGGCTCACTGCTTTTCCTAGGGGTCCTGAAGGTTATTTGTCTGCTGCTTCAGACAGTAATTATAACAATAATTCATCCTTTGTAAACAAAATTGCACACCCTTAACATTTAACCCTGTTAAAACATTATCTCAGTAGGACAAGTGAGTCACTGTTAAAGAGAATTGGCAAAATAGGGGTAAAAGAAACAAGCTTTGAAAACCCAAATACTTTATATCTTACAAATTTTGATGACACATATTTCTATCTAAAAAAGAGAATAGGCTTCAAGTTTGTTCTTCCACTTTTTTTACATATCGCAATGAGGACAGTTTTAGTAAATACTTAAGTTCTCTTGCTTCCAGAAGAAAGATAAGAATGACAATGACCCTGGATGTACTGATGGTCTTCCAGTGACCCAGGAAGTCCTCTCACTAGATCAGTACAGCGTCTGTGTTTCTAGCTAACAAGGTTTCATTAGAGCTGAAAAAAAATTTGCCTTTTGCTTCCAAACACTACTTGAGCTTTGATAGGGCCTCAGCAGGGAACAGATTTTCCTTTTTTTATCTTTTTTGCTTCCCTGGTGTGTAATCTTGCCTTTTAAAATAGTGGCAATCAGAACAAATTACCTAAAGAGTAGGGAATGAAAAGATTTCACAGTCATTGTGGGTATTTTTTAGTTTTCTTTAACAATGGTACCTTCCCTTAGTAATTGAAAATGATCCAAGAAATCTGTATGTACTTGGCGATGCTTTTCGAAGTGTGTGGGCTAGAGAGAGCTCTTAAAGTGACAGAGATTGTTTCAGCCTATGCTCTGAAGCTCCCGAAAACCAGCAGCTGGCCTTGTTGCCCAGTTCTCTCTTTTGACGGGGATCAGGTGGAGGTTTTAGGACAATTGCTGCTTTGGTTGGAAGAGAGAGCCTGGAAGAGGAGGAAATTTTGTGGCTGGTCTTCTGCTCACATTCCAGATGCAGAGTTTAGCATAGTTAGTGTGTTCCTCGCAGTCTTGGGGAGAGGATCTTAAAAAGGGGTGCAACTCAGAATCTCCCTTGGATTTTTTTGCAGTGCCCCAGTCTCACTAGGACATGGGTCATTGTGAGGAAGGCAGCCTCACCATGCCTCTAAGACACCATGGGGGCTCTGCATTGGCCATATCATTCATCATATCCTACCTGACCCAGGAATGTTGGAAAACGTGTTTACTTTTTGAGGTTCAGGGAAATGAAGAATGTGGCTGTGTTCCCTAGGACCAAGCGCACATTTGAACCTCTGAGAAGATAAATTGTAGAGTCTAGGTGGGTGTTATGACATTCCTGGGGGTTGCTTAGAGGAAACACTTGCCACTTCAGGTATCATTTCTGGAGTTTCATACATGATAAATTAGAAATACACAGGAATAGGAACAGCTAGCTATTTGAGAGGTTACCCTCTGAACAAAGTATTACTGCCCAGGCTTCACTCAGAAGGCTCTAAGAAGAATGCTTGGAGTTGGGTGTCAAGGGAAGATTCATGGGAAAGAGGCCATGCCCTGATGGAAAGTCAAGTAGAGAACAGCTAACATCTAGTGCCTTCAATGTATTATTATTAAGTGAATGAATAAATAAATGAATAAATGAACAGAGATTGGAAAAACTCTCACTAGGACCAGTACTTTCTGAGCCTTATGTTCCAAGTCTAAGGAGTTTTGGGCCATATAAGCAAAGTCCAGAGAAACTTCAAGAGACGATAAAGACCCAGCTATGTGTAGTAGTGGGAATTAAATGAGAAGAAATTTTTGACAGCACTCAAGGAAGTAGCTATCAAATCAGCACGTTCTAATGGATAAAGACATATGCACCTTAAGTAAAGTGAATATAATAGCCTCAAACTGAGGTGTGTCTAATTGGAAATCAGTGCAGGCCATCTCTGTAAATGTATTTAATCAAAAGGAGACATCAGAGGCTAGGGGAGTATAGGGTCTTAGGCACAACTCTCAGCCTTCAGCAGCTGACAGACTGGAGGCCTACCAGCAAGCTTAGTCACTAGGAGACCAAGCGAGGGGTGCAAACTCAGCCATTGATCTTGGTCTCTAAGGTCAGAGAAAACCAATTTTATCAAAGCTACTAGACTAAGTTCAAGATAAGATTCAATGACGTCTCATCTCCCTTGGAACAATGAAGGAAGTCTATTTATTCGCTAGGTTACTTTAATGGTAGGTGATTCAAATAATCATTTCTATCTTCTTTAGTGAAGCCAGATTTTTTCAAGGGCTTGGCCACAAGCTATTGAAAAAATTAGTGTAATAGTTAGGTTTAGGGTAATTTCTAAAATACAAAACAAAGTGCAAAAATCATGAGACTATTTCTTGAACATCAAAACAAGTAACATTACAAATTTAAGTTAAAACCCAGCATCATATAAGAGAAGTATAATTGTAAAATTTAACAGCTGTAACTGAACTATATTTTATAAGAATTTTTAAAGTAGCCTGTGCAAAAAGAGAAATTATGAATCATAAGCATGACTGTGTCAGATTCTGTGTCAGTACATCAATTTCTAAAAATTGATCTTAAATAAATTCATGTCAGTCATATCAAGATGCCTCTGAATATAAGCTCTGTGCTAAAGGGTTGGATTATTTTGGAGATATTCTAAGGGATCCTTTTGAGCAAGTCACTGAAAAATCTATTTGCCATGGTTATGATAGTAAACACAATCCATCCTGCTTCACAAAAAGTAGTTTATCTTTGGTTGAGTCAGAGAAGTGCTAGTGGTGGAGATGATGAATGGTGAGGAGATTGTTTTGGGCAACTATGCAGAACAAAAGCTTGAACTTGACCTGTAATTTGCCCTCAAATTTCTTCAGAGGAAAGAATAATGGTGGAATACTGACAGTTGTTGAAGGTTGGTAGTAGATAAAGAGGGATCATTACATTATCTTTAGTTTTGTTTAATTTTTTTTCTATTACACAAGTTAAAACCCTTCTTCAAAGTAGTAGTTCTTAAGAAATCTTTTTAAAAACTAAAGAATTTTTAAAGATTAAATAAAATAATAAAATAGTTTAAAGAATTCTTGTATTCTTATTGTAAAATAACTAAAAAAAGAAAAATAGACACATTCAGTTACATATATTATTATTTTGCACAATTACATATACTTATTATTTATAATTTTAATACGTAAGAGAGAGGAAGTGAACAAAAGTCTCCCTTAAGAGACTTTTTTTTTTTTTTACCACATTAATGATTATAGTGTAAAAAAAATTCCATTAAGATATGGAAAGTAGATACCGAGAGTCCACTTTCCACTTTATGGGTGGGCTTAAGTACTAACTCTTGACTGAATCTACACACACAAATAAACATACTCACCTGTCATTATATTGATTATCTTTTGTGCAAGAAAATTCCAGTGGGCATTGATTCTAGCCCTGAGGTGCATTCTGAAATATTCAATGAAGCACGATTTCTGAATAACTCACATTCAGGAGGGAATATCCCTTGGTATACCACATATGCATCAGCTTCATTTCAATAATTAGGAATAGCTTTTAAGTGACAAACCACAATCTGAAATGTCTGGGTATATATTTTAAAGATCTTTGTGAAAACTCATTAAAGCTGATTTTGTGTGTGTGTGTGTGTGTGTGTGTGTGTGTGTGTGTGTGTGTGTTTGATAATGTTTTTTAAAATAAGTATTTGGTTACAGAATATTAAGTAAAACTCTAGAACCATCTATACATTAATTTAATAAATTCATTCAGTGAAGAGATATTTATGATGTATTTTTATGAGTCAGGCACTGTGATAAGTGCTGAGAATACACTAAAGAGCAGAGCCCTGTGGTTGCTGTCTTCATGGGCCTTCCAGACTAGAAAGCTAGCAAACATTAATCTAAATAACCACACCTGTGACTATGTAATTACAAATGCTACTAAGTGCTATGAGAAAAGCATAGGGTGCTTTGAGGTTATGTGATAAGTCATCTCCACCTAGCGGGGGGTCAGAGAGGAAGTGATACTCGAACTCACATCTGAAGGATAGGAAGAGTACCAAACTGAGGGAAAGGCACATGAGAAGAACCCTGATTTCAGCGAGAAGCATGGCACTTTGGAAGTACTGAGGGACCAGGGCAGCTGGAGTGTAAAAGGCAGAGAGAGACTGGTGAGCCATGAACCTAGAGAGGCAAGCTTAAACTCAATCCTGCAGGATCATGCATGTCATGGAAAGAATTTGGTCTTTATCTTAAGAGCAACTGGAAAGTCTATTAACAGTTCTAAGCCTGGTAATAACATGACCTGATTTCCATTTTTAAGGAAATCACTTTGACTGGAGTCTGGAAAGTGGATTAGAGCAGGTCAACAGTGCCTACAGCCCCTGGAGAGGTGGTGGTGATTTGGGGCCAGCTTTTTAGCCACAAACTGGGAATGTGGTGTTGAGTAGAATATTATCCTGTCCTATTCAAAATCACAGGCTGTAGGAAGGCAGACTTGAAAACAGATGATGATACAATGCAATGACCTTCATATGAGAAGTGAATAAAACACATTATGTGACGACAGCAGATGAGGCAATTAATTTTGACTTGGAGGATCAGGGGAAGCTACACCAGGAGATAGCGGTGGATCTGGAGAAGAGCCAAAGAGATTCAAGATTATTCCAACAAAAAGGAGATTTAAAATTATTCCAACAAGAAGAAACAGAGAGAGTAAATTTAAAGGCAATTTGAAATGCTCCAAACTTCAAGGAATGGTAAGCAGTCAGATATGGCTGCCTCATTGCCAATAAATACACTTCCTTCAGCACAGATCAGATGCTTCTGGACTGCTGCTTCTAATACCTTCAATAATTCTTTGATTATACCAGGGCCAGGAATCCATCACCCCTCACCTCCAGCTTTTCACTGTGCCTCACTCCCCTTAATGGCCCAAACTAAATCCCACATACCATCATTAGCATCTTTCGTTGGTATAAATCTTTAATTCCCCTGTCCTTCTCTAACTTCATCTTAAAGACTCCATGACCCTCAACCCCAGTTTGCTCCAACTCTACCTACTCCACCCTACACTTCAGCAGCTGCTCTTGGAGAAAAAAAATCTCATGTCCATAGGCTCTAGTCTCATTTGAGATCAGCAAACTTAAGGGAGCTTTCAGTGTCCTGCTCTATTTTCCTAGTTCATTCATTCCCCTAGACCCCAAAACGATGATTTTTACTCCTTCTACTCTCTCCTCAAAATACCAATACCTTTGTCCTCATTCTTAATTGCTGACTAACTTCTTGTTTCAATGAGAAAATATAAGCATAACATCTATCCACAAGCTGGCATCTGAGCCCATAGATTCTCTCTTCCTACTGCTGAAGATGAATTGTCCCTGCTCCTATCAAAAGCTAGCTCCCTCCACTCTACACATTTCCTCCCTCCTCTTCAAGGACATGGCTCCAGCATTTTTTCTGTTTCTTTGCTTTATTATTATTTTCCCCCTCTCTACTAAATCATTTCCATCAACATAAAATGTATTGTAATATCTCCCATCTTAAAAAAAATTAACATGCCTAGAGACTGCCCCATTTCTCTGTTCCTCTAGTTTTTCTTATTTTCATTTTTTTTAAACCCACTCTAATCAGGTGTCTCCCCCAATCACTTGCCTGAAATTTCTCTCAGCATCACCAACCCAAATCTGCATGTTGGTAAATCCCAAATGAAGATTTGTCTTCATTTTATTTAACTAGCAGCAATATGTGGTATACTTTACTATCCTTCATCTTTGAAACACTTAACTTTCTTCTGGAACCAAAATTCTCTTGGTGTTTCTTCTTTTTTGAGAACTGTTCCTTTCTCCCACCCTTGAGCTTCATCTCCTTCTCCCTAAAGTCCAAATGATGGAGAGCCTCAAGGCTCTGTTCCTGAACCTTTTCTTTTCTCTGATTACATTAATTTCTTAGACATCTTATCTAGTCTCACATATTTAAATAACATGATTGCTTGATGACTGACTCTCTCCTACCATGCCACCGCCATTTTTCCCCCTCCAGCCTGGACCTCTCCACTGAACTTCAGGCTCAGAAGTCTGTCTGCTTGATGTTTTCATTTGGGTCATCAAGAGGTACATGACACTTAGAACTGCTGCCCCAAGTCTGTTCCTATCTTTTTCCTATACCTACCTCATACTTAATCTATTATCAGTTCCTCTTGGCTATGTCCTCAATAAATATCCAAGATGTGACCATTTTTTGTCTACACTGTCACTTCCTTAGTTTTAAGGCATCAGTGTCTCTCACCTGGACTTTTGCAACAACCCCCTAACTGCTTCTACTTCCACTCTCTCCAGCCCTGCACAGCATAATTTCAACTGAACATCCAGAGTGATCCACTCATAATGAAAAAATAGCTTGTTGCTCTGCTCAAAATCCCCGAATAATATTTTATTTCATTCAGAACAACACTCTAAGATCTTATAACAGTTTTTAAAGCCCTTTCTGATTTGGCTTCTCCGACCTCAAGCCCTATCAGCTACCCCACTGTTTACTCCACTCGGGGCATCCTGGCCCCTTGATGTTCCTTGGACATAGCAGGGAAGCTCTCAGAACCCTTGCACTCACTGTTCCTTCATTTTGCAAAGCTTTTCCCAAGAGCTTTACTTTCTTTCAGACTCTGTTCACATCACTTGATCAACAAGGTCTTTGACCACTCTATTTAGATTAGCAAAACTTCATCTGCTGCACTCCTCATCCTCCATCTGAGCACTATTTTTCTCAACAGTGCTGTGGCCACCTGGCACTGTATTAGTTAGGTTAATGATAGGACCTGTAAATATTAGTCCCAACAGTTCTGTGGTTTAACACGTTTCAAGTGTATCACAAACTTTCTTAACAGTTCAATGCTACTGTTCCTGGTTGGTGGTTTTCCCTCACCTGGGGGAATCAGACACCCAGATCCTTCCTTCCAGAGGCTCTGCCTTCAGGGCCTCAGAGTCTTCTGTTTCCAGCAAGAACCAGGGGGAAGATTATTAAATGAAGAAGGCACACCAGGTTCTTAAAAACCCTATCCTGGAGGTGATGGATATTAATTCCTCTCACATTACCTTGGCAAGAGTTAGTCATGTGGACACAGAAGAATGTGAGGGAGGCCAGGAAATGCAATCCCCGTTGGAGCCTCTCACTGCCAGTGACAATATAACACTGTTTCTATACCATTTGTAACTCCAGAGCACAGAAAAGATCCTGGTTTCTGGTATCTCCCCAATGAATATTTGTTTTTATTTATTTTAAAAGGCCACAGATTGGAGGAGGGAAGAGATTATTGTCAGTGTGGGAGTGGAGACTGAAAGATAGTGTCAGATTATGACAGGCCAAGGCTGTGTCAACTTGTGGCCAGCATGAGCACGGGCTTCCCTAAAGTGTGAACATGCCCAGATCACAGGCAAATTGTACTAGAACCAAAGCATTTGGTCTTGCTTTTTTTTTCCTCCTTTCTTTTTTTCTTCCATAAAACTATTTGGACAGTAGTTGCACAACAGGAATTTC
Source organism: Macroglossus sobrinus (assembly GCA_004027375.1). Taxonomy (NCBI): domain Eukaryota; kingdom Metazoa; phylum Chordata; class Mammalia; order Chiroptera; family Pteropodidae; genus Macroglossus; species Macroglossus sobrinus. Next base: position 47,109 of record PVKZ01002116.1, read on the forward strand.
TCTATTGCCATCCTGTGGCTTTGTAGATAAGCAGGAGTGAATCAGCCAGAACCAAAAAAAAATGTAGTTCTGTTTGATTTAACTGCACTTGTATACACACGGCCTATCTTCCTCCATGGGAAAGTTTTACTTGTTCAGTGGACTGCATGTTAAATCTGTGGCATGATCCCAAATTATTCCTTTGGCTTTTTCCTCTACTTGTTCTCTAATTTAGGATTGATCTGTTGTTACACAGGTGCATGTAAAGCATGAAATACCATTAATGCACGCACACTGGATTGAAGTGATGTTACAGGGGTAACTGCAGACTTCAAGCCAAGCTCTGGGGCACCCATGTAGCCTTCTCCAATGCCATCATTTGAAACCAAACACTGAACTGGGTGGACTATGTTTTTGATTTCGGAATTCATTTTGGGTTCTTTGGAAATACAGCATGACCATGATCTCTGTCAAACTAAATAAGGATACACATGTATATTTTGCTAACATGTTGCCAAACATTCAGATATTTGGAAATATTACACAACTGAGTGAACACTAGTTATGTTGACATAATCTCTGTATACCTGCAGGTATTCTTAATTGATTGCATACCTTATTCTTTGCATCATAAAAATCACACGTAAGACACGCCCTCCAAAACAGGTTATGTAATGGGAATGATCAAAATATGCATAAAATGCTTGTTCTACAAAATCTTTTATTTAATATTTGAAAGTATGGCTTATCATTTAAAAATAAATCAATCCAAAGCACTTGTCGACCAAAATAGTGGGTGTGTGGTAGCAAGGATGTCACACCACACAGAGCTATGTGTGTGTGAGAGAGAATTTAGCAGATTCCTGACAAACTCATCAGCTTTTACTCTGGAGTACTTTTGTTTGAAAGACCAAGACATGTTAGGTTTGATTTATTTTATTAAATATTTTGTATCTTGAAGCAAATTTCTTTCTGAACCATCTACATAGAGTTTGGGACCCATTATGTGATATTACAGAATAACTACTTTTACACCCTTGAGTAGGAGATGAGAACAATGGGAAGCTCCTCATCCCAGACACCTGGGCATGCCAGGATGTAACATTAAGAGGAAGTAAACTAAAGCTTTGGTTCATGATTATCTATATTATACGACTCCCTTGACCACAATTAGAGACATACTAATTGATGTTTTTCTACTAAATAATAGGGAGAAAAGCTAAAGGTAAGATTTGTGAGTATATTTTTTCTACTTTTTTTTTGCTGGTATTTTTTTCTCCAAAACACTAAAAATATTATTTATATTGAACAATTTATTTCTCTGAGTTAATTTTTTGTAGAGATACTCTTATCTTCTAAGATCTATGACTATCATAACTGCCTTTCAGAAACCTATGGATAAGTAAATGTATTTATTGATTTCCCCCCCTTTAATAGAAATGCAAACTAGTAATTTGATCATCCAGGTGGGAGGTGTTTCTGATCTCTTAATTTGTGAGGGCCACCATAACAAAGAACGATAAACTGGATTGTTTAAACAACAGAAATTCATTGCCCCACAGTTCTGGAGACTATAAATCTGAGATCAAGATGTCAGCAGGGCTGCTTTCTTCTGAATGAAGGCTGTAAGGAAGAACTGTTTCATATCTCTCTTCTTGTTTCTAGTGGTTTGCTGGTAATCTCTGGCATGTTTTAGCTCATAGGATCTCCCTAATCTCTGTCTTCATCTTCATATGATATTGCCTGTATGTGCATGTATGTCCAGACTTCCCCTTCTGATAAGGACACTTGTCATATTTAATTAGGAACCCACCCTACTTCAGTGCGACCTCATCTTAACTAGTTACACCTGCAACAACCCTATCTCCAAGTAAGGTCACATTCTGAAGTACAGGGGTTAGAACATCCACATATGTATTGTGTGAGAAAATAATTCATCTCCCAATGCCATCCAGCCAGTGATCCCTGAGAAAGGGGAAGAGGGGGAAAATCTAGTAAGCGACATTTACATTCTTAATGCTATATATCCACATCCAGCTTGGGTTTCCTAGGTGATCCATTTTTACCTAAGAAGATGAAGAAGATAATTCAATTTTCTTCTTTCACTGAACCAGTTTTCTGCTTGTATCTAAGGAGGATAAAAATATCTACCCCACATTTTTACCAACAGGTGTATATGAGGATAAGAAGAAATAAAGTTTGCTTTAATACTTTGAAAATACATAATGCATTATGTCTCCAAGTAGTAGTGTTAATTTTTGTCATTATTGTCATAAGAGTTAATAATTTCCTAATTGGTTGATCATAAAAATTACCTTTGAATTTATGAAGATTTTGGGGTACATCCTCAGAGATGCTAATACAGTAGGGCCTAAGAAATATTTTAGGTGTTCTTCAGGTAATTCTGATTATTAGCCAGGTTTGGAACTACCAGTCTTGAAAAAATTCTTCTTTAAGAGTGAGTAATGTCAATAATGTATATTTAACTTTATTATTTGCATGAAAGAAAAAATATTGATAGTACCGATAATGGCACTACCAATTGATTTTAGAAAGGCAGTATGTGTTTAGTGGAAGAGTTCTAGGTTGGAGGTTTCTGGATTTGAATCCTGATTCTATATATAGCTTTTAATGATTACATAGTCAATTAGTTAATATAAATTAGGCAAGTAACTTCTCTGATCTTCAATTTCAGTATCTGTAAATGGGATAGCTTTTGGAAAGACACTGGAATTAAATAAGTCTTCATTAAAAGATTATTTATTTCCTATTCTTCTAATACTTTGATTTAGATTTACTTTGAGTCACTATCTGTAAATTTTTGCAAGTGGAAAATGGTCAAAATAGATTAATTAGAACTATACACAATGCTTCCCTTTGCTCTAGCTTTTATCCTTTTTGATTACTGGATTCAAAGGTCTAAATGTGGAATTATGATTGCTGGATATTTCAAAGCACACCAGGTTCTAGTTGCGCTATATTAATTTTGTGACGGGGTGAGAATGTTGGCAATAAATTACGAATTCTAGGGAAGTAGGTGGGCTAAGAAAAATCAGGTGCAATGAATGACCCATTAACTTATGAGAAGCTTGGGTACATGCTGCAGGGCAGGATAGAACTGAAGGCATTGGACCATGATGTGGTTAAGTATTAAACTTTGAGTAGCATATAGAAGAGGGCTCCATAGCATTCTGGTGAAATATATTAAGTAAGCTTCTGACTTTTAACAAGTCACCACTTTTAACGAACGGTCAGTCTTTCCTTTTTAGAATCTTCATTTCATTAGTCTTCCAACAATGCTACTGGTGTATTAACAGTTCTCAAAGATGGAAAAAAAATAATGTAAAACAGAAGAAGAGTATAAAATTTATTTGCAGTTGGTTGGGTCTTAGAGACAGAGCATTGACTTTTTAATTGCTGAATTTAGTCTTCTTTCAAATTAATTTAGGCACACTTTGAGGTCCCCGATCTGAAATTCTTAAGAAAATCTATTTGATTTCAGTTTTCTTCCATGCATATTAATGGCAGATGTTAGCACTTGTTTCTGTTCTAAAACCTTTTTTAGAAGATTCCTCTGCCTCCACAGAAAACAAGCAAGAAGTCTACCAAGGACATGGCCTAGTAAACTACAGTTGACTTTTGAACAACGGGGGTTTGACCTACATGGGTTCACTTCTACAGATTTAAAAAATATATATATATGTGTGTGTGTATATATATATATATATACACACACACACATATATATGTATATGTATATATATACATATATATGTATATATATATATATACTGTAAATGTATTTTCTCTTCCTTATGATTTTTTAAAATAACGTTTTATTTTCTCTAGCTTATTTTATTGTAACAATACAGTATATAATTCAGATAACATACAAAATATATATTAATTGACTGCTTAGATCATCTGGCTTCAGGTCAAGAGTAGGCTATTAATATTTAAGTTTTAGGGGAGTTGAAAGTTACATGAGGATTTTTAACTGTGTGGGAGGTCGGCACCCCTAAACCTCGCATTTTTCAAGGGTCAACTGTATTTAATTATTGATCATGAATTAATTGTAATTTGCTGCAAAACTTAAAATATTGTAGACCCTTCTTTTTATTGGGTGGTTCTAACATGCATTTCAGAAGTTATTGTTCCATATTCTTATGTGAAATCCATACTAATGGATGTGGCAGCGCTATGTTGATATTAAAAATGCCATCAGGTTTTTCTCCAGCTACAGGCAGCCTGTAATGGTCTTTCAATCCCACTGGCAGATAAGAGCAAAGGGAGAATTTTTGTAAAAAAAATGGGGAAAAAAAGGACACAGAAAAAAAAAAAAAGCAGACAGTCTTTGTAAGAAGACTCTAAATTGGAGCAATTTATTTTTCATCTCTATAGCCACAGGGGCAAGATAACTAGCACCTTTAGATGCTAGCAGGTTATGGGGATCCAGAGGTGAGAGAAGGGATTATGCTAGTTACTGAAAATGCTGAAGTTTGAAATTTTCAGACCAGTAAAAGGTAACGATCAATGTGACAGGCAAGTTCTGAGATGAAACGAATCAATGTATGGTATGTCTGCACATTTCAGCCAGAATATTTGGGATGTTACCAACAATGGAGAAAAGGTTGATTTCGAAGACTTTGACCCTGTGGAGTAAAGGGTGAGGCTCTTTGGTCGACCAGGTGACCTGACATTTGTCTTTAGGTGAGGAGTGATCAAAGTCAATGCTTCTCAGAAAGGGTACAGAAAAGAGCACAGGAGGGAGCTTGAGCCCATCATAGTAATATAAAAAATAAATAATATAAAAAATAAATGTTCATTGAGTTCAACTGTTGACCTGGCCAGTAGCCAGAACAGCAGTAGAAGAGAGCTTTTCAAGGGCAGGATCAGATTTGAAAAGTGGAGAAGTTGGGACCCCTGCAGCTCATCCACATCCCAAAGGCTGGCAGCACAGGTTGGAGGTAGAAGGAAATCACATCCAAGAACATGTTCTCGAGGTTTGCTTTTAGATATTTACTGGGTTAGAAAAGTCAGGACTTAATTTTCTTGATTCCAGAATAACAGAATTACTGATGAAAAAGAGTAGGACTGTCCTACCTCTTGAAGTAAGCAAATACTGGGAATGCTGCAAATGCAACTCTTTGGAGTGCAAATTAGTGCCATAGGTACCTTTGGCTCAGATGTCTGCTACAAAATGCTTACGAATTTCTGTAAAATTGTAAAAAGGCTGTGGAGGAGAGAGTTTTTCTATAACTTCCAGGCTTCATTTATGGAAATAATAACAGCTTAAGTGTTGCCTGGAAAAATCATCTCTTATTATCCAAGTGAAATACATTTTCTGCTACAATAGCTCATTGCTTCACTGTTGAACTGCTCTATTTATTTATTCAGAAATTCATTCACTCATTCAATAATTCATTTATTCCACAATTCACTCAACATTTAATCTGGGCACTCACCATGTAGCAGAGATGGTACTTTTATGGGCTCACAGATTGCATTTGCACTGATTGTTTCCTTGAGGCTAGACATTTAATACCATTTAGACAGGGACAGAATATAAATATGGGGCCAAGTTATAGATGAAGCCTTTACTTCTTAGAATGAAGGATTCTAGAGATGTAACAACATCAATTATTTCTATGAAAAGCCACAACATAACAGGCTTTTTTCTAACAACATGATTTGAAGAAAGAGATTTATTTATAGGTTACCAGGACTCATGATCCAGCTGGACAATTTATCTTTTTACAAAGAAATCTCAGAAAAATCTGCTTGATTTCTAGTCTCTTCACATCCACAGAGAGAGGATACTTATCTAGTAAAAGTCTCTCAATCATGCATAGTTTTTCTAGAGCATAAAACTCAAAATACTTTCTATGCTTCCAAAGCAACACTAACCTAAAAGAAAACTTGAAAGCAGCGTTAAGAAAAAATAAAAGACTGTTTAAATTCTTTTTTTATTTTTATTTTTTAATGTAGAAATCAGTAACCTTTCTGGCTGAGATCAGAGCTTGTCTCTCCCTGTGTAACAATAGCTAGTGTTTATTTGTAGCTTATAACATGCTAAATGCTTCACACATGTTAAGTCATTTAATCCTCATAACAAGCCTAAGAGACTGACACTATTTCTTTCCCTGTTTTACAGATGGGGCCTAGAGGCACAGAGGCTGGTTAAAGTAGCCAAGGTCTCAGTGCTAGCAAGTGTAATTGTGGAATATGAACATGGACAGCCTGGCTCCAGTGTTGGTGCTCTTGATCGCTACTCTAGGATAGGAGAAGCAACAGGAGCAAAATTACTGGTTACTGTGTGCTAGTTCTCTTCCTATTCTCATGTCTTGATTTATTTCTAGTCACTATCTCTGCCCTGCTGACAATGAGAAGCGAGTTAAAGTTAAAATGTAAGAACTAAAATGACACATCATATTCTTGTAACCCTTTGGTTAAAGGCCCTAGTGTGTGAGTGTGTTAGGGGTTAGAGAAGAGAGAAGGTGGATGCAGAAAACAGGAAGCTGTTTTGGCCAGATGCCAGCCCAGAATAGAATAATATAAATATGAGCCGTCTAAATTTAATAAAAAACAGGCCTGGCTCTTATCTCAATGACTTATGTCAAAGCTTCCCCTGGCGGTAGTAATGGTAGTGGTGGGAAGGATGCAAGGAAAGCAGGGTGACGGGTGAGGGAAAAGGGGTTGAGGGAGAGAGAGAATTGATAATGGGATGAATTCAGATCAGATAACTTCAAGAACAGAGAGATATGGGAAATCTAGGTGCAATGGCAGAAACAAAGCATGTCTTTTTTTCAGACTGGGGAGTTGGAACTAGTTGTCGGTACAGCTTGAGATAATCCTCAGTTCTGTAGGAATTAGGTCAGGGTGAATGTCTTTGGTGTTGAAAAGGAGAGAGGGTAGGCAGTTATGGATTTTCTGGAGCTAGACTCACTTCGGCAGCTTGCTAATGGTCAAAAGGGACATAGTCAGAAATGAAACTGCCTCTACAGGGCTTTTTGAACTCTGCTGTGCAAAGAAGGGAAGAGAGCTGAGGAAGAAAAGCACCTAAGATGAGGCTTCTGCGTGGTTTCTGAAATATCCATACCAGTTTATCAGGCATGAGAGCCTTGCAGAAATTACACATGTTATATTAACCCCCTTGAAAGCACAGCCTGCACCTTCTGCAAGTGTCATTGCCTTGCCTGGACAGCGGGGCTATCCACTGACATACTGGGCATTGAATGCAAAGTAAAGCATTAGATGTGTTACTTTTTGTAATCTGCATAGCAAACAGACTTCTCTTCATCTATGTGTCATGGACATACTATCTGTCTCATACTATCTGCCTTTTATGTATGTAAAAAGAAAGTTTTCGTTGCCTGAAGGGGCCTCAATGTGACCTGCAAGAAGTTGGCCTCAAATCTGGCAAACATGCTTCTAAACAAATTAATATCATTGAGGGAAAAAAAGGTCAAATATTTGTTTTATTGCTTCATTAATATCTATAATGTTTACCTTTTGCCATTCAGGTTTTAAATAAATATACTTAGTTTAGTGATAGACATGTACGCCAGTTACTTAATTTTTTCCTCAGAGTATTTCAAGTCTATGAATAGGGCCAGAATAAAAACAAACTGTTTAATTAAGAATTTTTTTCTCTGATCTCCTGAGATTTGCTATGCTAGAAAAAGCCAACTCCCAATAATCCAGCTGCGCTTTATTCTAAGAGAAAGGAAATGTTATAGTGTTTACAAAAAGACTTTGTTTTGAATATACTTTTGTTGGTTCTGCTCTAAATAAATAAAGCTTCTTTTTTGCTTTTAAAAATCATTTGCATACACTTCTCCGGAAACAAGTTTACTTACTGTGTGCTGCTTACACTAGGACTTGTCCTGAGGGGAGAGAATGTTCAGGAACTCTGTGGTAAATTGAAGGGTACCCTTGTCGGGAGCCTTGCTGCTCAGTGATAAAATTCCGATGGGTCAGCATTGTCCTGCCCTCCTTTCTGGCCAGACAATACCGATATGTCACGTGTTTCTCTGAGGGCTTAGAACAGGTAACACGAAGAGCAGCCAGAGACCTGGTGTTGAACAAGGAACCAGCCCCATTTTAGACTTCAGTTGTCCTGGGGGTCTAGCCCTTATCCACCACTGATTGGAGTTGAGACTTTGGGGAACTTTTTTAACCCCAATGAGGCTCAGTTATCTTACTGCAAAAGTGAAGTCATCACACCTACTTCACAGGACTGTTGTGAAGATAAAACTCTCCCCTGCTCTCCTAATTCTCACTTTTGTTTAGATAACTCCTGCCTGGCCTTCAGTCCGCAGCTGAGATGTCACCTCCTCCAGGAGTCTTCCGTGACTCTGACTGGGCTTTAGGAATCCTCGTATGGGCCCAAGTTCGTTCTTTTCTCCTGTTGTAACTCTTTTCATGCCATAACACATTGTGTTTCTTGCCCATTAAACTGCAGGCTCTGTGAGGACAGGAATCAGATATGTCTTGTATCTGGCGCCTAGGCACATTGTCGGCTCTTGAAATTTGTGGAATGGAATTGAATCAATGCATGTAAGATACCTAATGTGCTTGTGTGGCCTGTGGTGGTGGTCCCTCTTCTCTGATTGCTCACTCTTGAACACATTTCAACTGTAGGTAGACTATTAACATCCTAATAGCCATTTGTCCATGCAGTTGCATTTCTCTTCTGCCCCCCGATGCCTAAAGCTGGAATGTCTTGATTTATCTGTCTCCATAAGCACATTAAAATTGCTTCCTGTTTGCATCACACAGCCTCATTTTGAACATTTCCTAAACATTTATTTAAAAAACTCCATGATGAGGCCCTCTGAGAGTGATCTGCTGAGGAACCAAGGAGAAACTGGAGGTTAGACGATAAGACCCTGGGTTAGCTGATCTCAGTGGTGGAGAAGAAAGAAGGCTGGGAACGTGGGAGGAAGAGGTTTTGGGCTAGATTTGGGGGGTGGGGACACCAAACTGGGGGAAGAGAGGAGATTGGACTTGAGGGACAGTGACCGCAGCATACACATTTAGCCAACTAAAACATTGACAATCAGATGGCATGTTGATATTCATCGTTGATGTTTTCTTCTGAATAAAAAGGATGAGGAAGATGAAGAGGGTAAGGTGAAGGGGTTGTGGCAAAAAGGCAAGAAAAAGCTGCTGCTTTGCCATTATTTGTCCCTAAGACCAAACAGGGCTTGCCTTGGAATACTGTGGTGCTGATTTTTCCCATGTGGTTTGGCCCAGAATTAGCTCATTGTGACCTCACCTGGGCCTACCCATTCTTGTCACCTGGCTCCCACTGCTGACAAAGGGAAAGCTTTTTTGATTGCTGCAAACTTGGCTGGGTTTGAAGAGTTGATGATCTTTTAAGAAAAAGCTTAGTTCTATGTCAGTTCTAAGTTATAATGATCTTCTTTAATAGTAACATTAACTTCATGGCTAAAACCACTGAGAGATGATAATTCAAGTAATTCTTAGGCTATTTAAAGTAATCCCTACCTGTCCCCAGGGATTATTGGGAAATTTACTGAGGAAAGTTAAAGGGGAAAAGGAAGAAAAGTTAATATGTCCTCCGAGGACAGAAAAGCAAAAACTTCTCTGTAGTATAAGTTAATAATGCACTAAGAGCTGGGTCTTAAGAAAAGGTATAAGTTGAAGCAAAAGGCTTTGATGACCTACATTTGAGAGAGCAGTGGTTGCGGGGAATGGCGGCGAGTCCTCCGATGCTGGAGTGAATGAAGTGCTTTCATTTGGTGGCGACTGTACCCTTTCACTCCCTGACATGAAGTGTAGGGAATGCCCCAGCCAAAACAGCTTTCTTTCCCTTGCTTCAGTCAAATTTCCCAGATGCTTGTTTCTTTATTTTTTTTTGGTCTCACCAGTTTTGGTCTCACGAGGCAGACTGATCTGATACATATTTGTGTGTCCTGATGACTGGGGTGCTGCTATCCAATAGTCACCCTTATTATTCCCTGATAGTCTCCCACGTTCACTCAGTGTACTTTTCTACCCTGTATTCCTTGAACTGTCACCTGTGGAGATTTGCTTCTCTGTACTTAGGGCATGACTTCTGATTTCTAACACAAACATGTCCAGTGACCAACTCCTTTAGCTCTTATCAGTTTATCACCTCTGTAAATTAGCTTGCTGAATAATCTAGATCTGGGTGCAGAGAGAATGGGTGGCGGGGGGGAATGGGATGCAAAAGGTAATTTCAGAATCTGAAATTCTTCATGTGAAAAGTGCAGGGCAAAGTAGGCAGAATGTGCTTTGATCAGCATTAAGAACTGGGTGCCAGATGCACCCTGGAGCTTGGCCAAAGGGCACTGAGAAAGATACTGTGGTTCTGCCAGAAAGGAGTGGCCTGGCCTCACCATTCCCCCTTCAGACCACCCTTCTTTTTTAAATTAGGGTTGGTTAAATGAGCATTGCTTGTCTGACTTCCTAGCCGGATTCTTCATTCCCCTAGAGCAAGAAAAAATGCCTCTGACGACTTAATCATTTAAAAATATGTTATTTAAAAGATTGAAGATTGAGAGGCTTCTCATTTATCTGTCCTGAAAACAGGATCCAAAGGGAGAAAAACATCAAGTTTCCTTGTAAAGAGATGAAGGCAGGAAATAGGAAAGTATGAGCTCTTCGTCTAAAGGAGCATATTTGTTATCCCTTAGCATGCCACAGACTTGGAAGTAAGAAGGTGGATAATGAGAGAAGATTTAGAAGGCAAGAGAAAAAGGTCAGAGAGTCTATAGTCAATGGCTGTGTCTATGGCATTCCCCAGGGTGAGCAGAATCCCAGGGTAAAAACACAGTTCTCCCAACATCGGATATAATTTGGTTGTCAGGCCTGTTGTCCTGTAGAGTCTCCCAGCTCCTATAGGTCAGGCCTCTGTGACCTACTTCCTGTTATTTAATAGCTAATTCACTCCTTAGTGTTATGTAGCAACTTGCTCATATTCATTGTTTACCAAATAGTGGTAAACACACTGCTCACTAAATCAAAGCACACTTTTCTAACTAAAATATTACATATAATATTTACAAAACATTTAACTAAAGTATAAATGAGAATCAGGATAAAACCTCTTTGTTTCTTCCATTTGGATTAAAGGTGAGGCAGACATAATGAAGCTTGCTATTCTGTTCTCAGATTAACTTTTCATTTATTCTGTTAACAAATATTCATTATGTGCAGGGTAAGTGCCTGGCACATGCAGGGCATGACAGTGTGCAAGCTAAACACTGTGTTCTCCCTTTGGCACTTATGTTTTGTTGGAAAAAACAAATTCATGAAATAATTACACCTGTTTATGATAACATTCTGTGGTATGTGCTGTCCACGCTCATATTTTCCCTGCAAAGTATATAAACAGGGTTCTGATCTCACAGCAATGCCAAACCCTGGATCAAACAGGCTAAGCTCCATGGAGACCTGCATCTAAAGGTTTTGCTTTCTGCTATGAAGTTGGAAAGAGGAGAATGAGGATGAACTCAATTGCTAAAGACTTGATTAGATAGTATTAATTTTATTAGACTCGGGACAATATTCTTTTGTCTAATAAAGCTGCTAGTAATTCTCTTTTTGGGTCATTGAGTGTTCAAGTTAAACTGACATGACTTTGGCTCGAAATCTTTGAGGTCGAGGCATTTTTAAGATCCATCCTTGGAGAAAAATTAACTTTACAATGGCTCCACCAAATTTCAGATGATATTAAGCTGCTTTCTTTTCATCAGGAATAACACTTAATACATTAAAATAAGCACTTGGTAATAAAAAAAATTAATTACAATAATAACTGGTGTAACAGTCAAAAACATTTAAATCTAATTAAGTAATATTGGCCATAAACACATATTTTAACCTTTCAGTGGGATTTAAAAAATGTCTTCAATAAATTCTCAGGAAATTAGAGTCCTAAATTTTATGGCAAAATAATTAATTCTTAGTATATTAGGTGGTGATATTTTGTTTAAATTTTAGAGTTTATACAATAACTTTACTATAAACTGAGGTAGCCATCCAGAATTTTTCACACCTAAAGCAGATATGAGAAGGTTGATTTGAAGACTAAAATCTATTATTTCTTTTATGATTATAGAATTTTAGAACTTTAAATCTACCATGTTTACATTTATAAGCAATTGTTTCCCTATGTATATTTTTCTCTTCAGGCTGAAAAAATTTCACTTTTTCTTTCTTCTGATACCAGACCCCCACACCCACTCTCTCTTCACCTGTCTTGTTGTTACTTGGCATGTTAGTCTGTATAACTTGACTTCAAAGGTCTGTAAACTATTAATGCCGTTAATGAATTTTTAATTTATTTTAGTGATAGACTTTTTATTGGTGATATTTTCTTCTTGTTCATCATGATGAACCATATCTGTAAAAGGCCTTAATTTAGTGCTTAAATGAAGATTTAAGCTGTTAAAATGAGTTATTTGGTAATATCTCCTGGTTCTGTTTGAATAACTTTTTTTAGCATTAGTAGCTTAATGCTGGCCAGGCTGACATTTTACTTTCAGGCTGAATAGTTTACTCTAATCCAGAAGGTCTGGATATTCTCAGGAGGCCACCATTCACAGCAGTCGCTAGTGTAAATTCGACAGTGCCTACTGTCTTTTGCATTATCCAACCTCCACTCTGTGTATAAAAAAGGAATAACTTGCTTTTCAAAAGATAGAAGAGGAAGGTGGTTTCCAACCACATAAGTAGCAACACGTTATAAGAACTAGTCTTCATATGGAATCTTGTTTCTTTAATCAGGGACCATGACTATGAACTGTTTCTGGTGCAGCTTGATTAAGTGTCAAATAACAAATCAACAGGAGACCTTTTTTTCTCAAAAAGTTTGTATGTTGCTTGTTTGTAAGTCTTATGTCTTAGACTTCTGTGTTTACCCGCCCTCTACCTCTATCAATTATCAAGCCCAACTTGATATTTTAAAGAATTAATATTTTGAAAAACTAATTCTATCTGAAGTACTAGTGTTAGTCTAATGATTTAATGTTACCATTTCTAGATAACACTGGGTTTTAACTGGAATCTTTATTACTTGTTCCATTCCAGTGTTCTACAAGTTTAGCTAACATCAGCATCCCTTGGATGGCTTGTTAAAATGTGGAGCAGATTTTGAATCCTGCCCGCAATGTATTTGACTTAGTCTCTCTGAAGTGGGGTTCAAGAAATTCATAGGTTACGCAAAAACTGCCCGTGTGGAATCCACACTATAAACCAACTGTTCTCCTGGCTCTCAACCCTGGCTACACATCAGAATTTCCTGGGCAACTTCTAAGAGATTACTGGTGAGTGACTAAGTCCCACTCCAGATATTGCAATTTAGTTGGTTGAGGATGGAGCTTGGGAATGACATTTTAAAAAGGTCTGCAGGTGATGCTCTCATGAAGCAGCATTGACACTGACTTCCTCCATTTAAAGGAAGTGATAAATGGAGATTACAGATATTGGGACAGGGACAGAGTAGAGATGCTTTTCTTTCTCTTTTTTTCCCTCTTTGGGGGTATAAAATCAAACTGGAAATTCTATCTTCACCCTCACTTGATGTAGGCTGATTTACATTATTTTAATTTGATTAGCAATGAAGCTGAGGTTCAGGAAAACACAGTGATTTGCCCACATTGCACAAGAGGATAATAGGAGCTTAGTGCTTCCTCTTCCTTACTTCGAACACCCCCAATTCATCTCTGATGTGCTAGAAGGACAAGACCTGGCATTTCAAGTTTCTCTCTTCTGTTGCCCTGCGTGGTTGACATCTCTCAGTGGCTTTTGAAGTACATGACTCAGTCAGTGCTGTGCAGAAATATTTGATTTACTTTGGGGAAGCTTGGCATCAAACAAAGTTACTCTTTTCACTTGCAAGTCTGATGTGTTTGTCAAGAAGAAACATTTAAAAAATAATTTCATCTATTGCATTTGCCTTCAAGCAATGGGAAAACATGAATATGAATTCAGTTAATGATGAATCACCAGCTTAGCCTCTGATTTGACTGACTCACTCAGTCTATGACTCATGTGCTGTTGGATTTATATTGTTTGAAGATGAATTGCTATGACTCCTGGAGGTGTTCGATTTTCTTCTGAATATGTGAAAACCATTGTTTACGGTTTATAAGAAATAAAAAGAAAATATAAATGGTTGATAATGAAATATTAAACACATATCCAAACATATATATCTATATCAAGACTTCAGCAGGAAGAATGGCCATACTTACTAAAGTTATAGCTGTAATTTAGGTTATTTGTCCCAACTAGATAAATAATATGTTTTATTTCTTGACAAATATGATTAATGTGCATGAACAACTATCACCAGGGTATGCATTTTGAGTTACTTCTCAATAGTTTGGATGAGTTCAAGTAATAGTTCACTTGTCTCTGTTTTTTTGGTCCCAGTGAGCAGTGGTAAAATTTAAAAAGTGATTGTGAAGGTTAAGAATATAAGCACTTTTAAGTTCAAATTCTTTGGGTTTATTTCTTGAGTTCTGGTTTAGTCCACAGGGGATAATTCTCAACCCTTAAGGATATTTTTACTATTATTTTTTCATGGAAACATTCCATGTTTCCTGGGTTGTAGGTTTAATATTTCACCACTATATTGCCTCCCATTCTTTCTAGCGGAGGTCAGACATGCACTTCCAACCAGGGGCACATCGCGTCCATGGCTTTGCTCTTGGGAACAATTACTATCGTTAACTTTGATGATCACTCCAAGCACATCGAGAAAATAACTTCACAAACTAAATGGTGGGTTACTGAATGGCAAAAATTTATCTTTAAAATCAAAGCATCCAAAGTCATATGCTGATAATTTTAACATGATCTCTTAAAATTAACAAATCGGTAGTCTCTTTTTTTGGGGGGTGGGCAACACATGACATAGATACCTAAAAATATCTGACTTTTCCAAATATTAGTGATGTAGAGGAAACAACATGGATCTGGAAAATAAAAAATATGCACCCTAAATAAAACTATGCAAAATATTTACCTCTCTTATATAATGGGTGAAAAATCTCTAAATAATACAAAAAACTCATTTTAACTCATATTATCTTTTTGACACACTGTTTCCCAAAGTTAGTAAAAACTGTAGAAATAGTTGGTTTAAATTTTATCCTCTTTTTCTTTTCCAGTTTCTACTGTTAATGAGTAAGATGTCTAAAAAAGAAAAAAGTCTCTAGTAGATATGCGAAGAGCCTATGTGTTTTTTTTAAAAATAATTAATTTAGAGCTTATCTGAGAGAATTTAGTGTGAAAGACTTGGTAGACATCGTCAAAACAACTCAATGGAAATAATTTGTGAACAACACTAAGTTTGCTAAAACAATCTGGATAATCTTTAAAATCTGGTAAATATCTTTATAACTATAGGCCATTATCTTGAATTTTCACAGAATATTTTTTGATATATTTGTTTTCTGGTCTATAGTAGACAAAGCCTCTTAGCTACACATAACAGAAATACAACACAAACTCTTTTGGACAGAAAAAGAAATGTTTTTGAATCCAGGATTGCTTTTGAATGCTCGATTGCTTTGAGTCAAAATTTTAGGAAGCTCTCTCTTAGGAAGTTATATTTAATCTGAGACTTAAAGGATTAGAGGGAGCTAGTATGTAAGATGAGCGGGCGGGGGGGCAAGGTGAGGGGGACAGAGAATTATCTGGGGCAAAGGGAACATAATATGCAAAGGCCCAAAGTATAAAAGAATTTAGCAAAGTCAGAAGCTGCAAGATGGCTTGTGTGGCAGAAGAAAAGGGATTGAGGCGAAGCTGGTATGTAGGTCAAAACCCAGATCCTATAGTCTTGAAGGCCATGTAAGGAACTTGGATAAACAAGTGATCAGCAGAGACTTAGAAATTATTGCTTTTTTTTGCTTGTTATTAAAATTTTCTTTATTAAAAATGATTTTACTTTGGCTTTTATTTTTTTGTAAGTGATTTAACTCAAAAAGCCCTTAGAAATTTCCAAAGCTATAATTTAATTCTCTTTGATTAAAAGCAAAAGTGTAATATGAGTTATTTGGATTCTTTGACTCACATTTAGATTGAATACATCCATGGGTATTTTCTAAATCCATTTAACTCCCACAATTCCCTGTATTTGAACTCAGTGGGCTTAACCATTTCTTTGAAAACTAGGCAAAAATGTCCCCCACATAACTCAGTATATGTTCACTTCATGTCTACTTTCATTTTTCTTTGTTCACCAGGAAGACTCACAAAAGAGATGAATCAACTGTAAACGGAGGAGTGTGAATCTTTGCCCATTATCATCAAGCATCCATAGAAACACTTAGAGCTGAGAACTCTTATCAAAAGGTCTTTTGTTATTTCAAGGGCAGCACTAATATATACAATGACTCCATGTTTTTGAATGCATCAAAGAATCTTTGTTATTCTCTGGAAAGAATGCAGCTTGCCTTAGCAATTACAGCACTGCTCCATGTATAAAATGCTCTCCAAGGGAGTCCATGCTGTTACATTAATGTCAAAATGGGCAACCTTTATAATAGTACTGTATATAGTGATTACATATGGCTCTAGAAAGTAAATCCTTGTTACCTTGACTCAACACCATAAAAAAAATGCAGTTCAATAAGTAGTTAAGTAACTTTATTGACAAGTTACATTATTAGACACTTCTGAGGATGCAATGATGACCAAGGCTGAAAAACATTAAGGGCCTTATGTATTTCTGGGGTGAGTGGGATGCTCTTATGGAAAATAATGTGGGGCAAGGTGACAGGAGATGAAAAATCAGATAAGAGTAAGGGACAGTTTTGTAAGCACAGTGAGCTATAAATGAAACAGTGGTGTTAATCCTTGCTTTTCCCAGCTCTGCTCTGGCTTGGTAGTCCTGGTCTTACCAACAAGTACAGCCTGGAAAAATCCTGCCACCCGAAGCCATTTACTGGGGGTCAATTTCTTTAGAGTGCATAGTGACTGCTGGATCTGAGCTCTACTCTAAACTCCAGATCCTTTGTTAGAGTCTAGCCTCTTTTCTGAGAGTATGACCTTTCCCCCGACATATTCAGTTACTGTCTGGGCTTTGTAACAGATGGGGCAGCTCCTGGGACTCCCATGTTTTCTCCCACTTGATTTTTGAGCGTGCTTCTGCCAAAAGGCTCTCCTACTGTAACCTAGGACATGTGTACTAGCATATCCTTTATAAGTTGTCAAACTTTCTTGGATACTAATGTGAATAGTAGGCTTACTTCCTTCCAGGTGGGGGGCAGTCTGGAAGGTTTGTTTTTTTCTTAGCTCTAGATGCACTGAAATCTCTTCCCATTCCTTAGCCAGCCATGTTGGGGGCTCCTTTAGTTTATCCTTACTGCAACAGATAATTATTCTGGATATGAATTTGCATTTTGGCCTTTTAGGTTTCAATCATAAATTTGCAAATGCCTTCTACATATTCTTGGTGTCCCACGCAATGTTGCTTTTGATCCAGGAACTCACTAGATAGAAGAAAACACAAGGCTGATGTCCATGGGGTTCATAGGTCTTATGTACCCATTTCTTAAAGGCACTGGATGTTAGAGAATAATCAAAAAGTGTACTGAAACCTTAGTTGGAAAGTATTATCTTGCTTTTTTTTTTTTTGGTGCTTAGCTTGCTTGATGCAGCATGTATCATGAATCAGCAAATAGTACATAGTGCTATTCTAGAAACAAAAGACACAGGAATGTGTACAAAGAGCATAAGTTGAAGTAGTTCCTTCCTTTAGGCTAACGATATGCCACTTAAAAAATCTAATCTCTGTAACTCTGGGCTCAGATGATTTAGAGATTTCAGATTCCAAAGGACTTAATAATGTGTTCACTAGGGGACACGATAATGTCTTCACTGAATTAAAAGCTGAGCCTATCATCTGCCTATCCAGGTTTTTTTGTTTTAAATATTTTTTCTAGTTTTATTGAGATATTATTGACATAATATTATGTAAGTTTAAAATGTACAATGTGGTAATTTAATATACATATTGCAAAATAATTACCACAACAAGCTCAGTTAACATATTCATCACCTCACATAACCACCTTTTTTGTGTGTGTGTGGTGAGAACTTTTAAAATTAACTACTCTCTTAGCAACTTTCAAGTTTATAATACAGTATTGTCAAAATATAGTCATCATGCTGTACCTCAGATCCTCAAATTTATTCATTCTATACTGGAAGTTGGTATCCTTTGATCACCTTCTCTCATGTTCCCTACACCCCCATCCATGCAACCACTAATCTATTCTCTGTTGTTTTATTGTTTTGTTTTTTTTAAAGATTCCACATATAAGTGATATCGTGTAGTATTTGTCTTTCTTTGTCTGACTTATTTTACTTAGCAAAATGCCCTCAAGTTTCATTCATGCTTTCCAAATGGTAGGATTTCCTTCTTTTTTTGTGGCTGAATAATATTCCATCACATATATACCACATTTCTTTCTTTATTCATCTGTCAATGAACATTTAGGTTGTATATATTCTTGGCTATTGTAAATAATATTTCGATGAACACAGAGGTGCAGATATCTCTTCAAGACAGTGATTTCATTTGCATTAGATATTACCCAGAAGTGGGATTGCTAATGTGATAGTTACATTTTTGTGTGTGTGGAACCTCTTGCTTGTAGAAGAAGCTTTTTAGTTTGATAGAGTTTCACTTATTTATTTTTTGCTTTTGTTGCTTGTGCTTTTGGTGTCGTATCCAAAAGATCATTGCCGAGGCTGTGTCAAAAAGCATTTTTTCTGTTTCCTTTTAAAGTTTTTATGTTTTTAGGTATTATATTTAAATCTTTAATCCATTTCAGATTAAGTTTTGAGTGGTGTAAGATAGGGGTCCAGTTTGATTCTTTTGCATGTGAATATCTAGTTTTCTAAACACAATTTATTTAAGAAGCCATTTTTTCCTCATCGATTATTCTTGGTTCCCTTGTCAAATATTAGTTGACTATATATGTATGGAATTTTTCTGGGCTCTTGGTTCTGTTCCATTGGTATATGTGTCTGCTTTCATGTCAGTACCATGCTATTTTGATTATTATAGTTTTGCAGTATAGTTTGAAATCAGGAATTATGATGAATCCAACTTCGCTCTTCTTTCTCAAGACTGCTTTGACTAATTGGGGTCATTTGTTGTTTCATACAAATTTTAGAATTTTTTTCTATTTCTGTAAAAAATGCCATTGGAATTTCATAAAGATTGAATTGAATCTATAGACAGCTTTGCATAGTATAGGCATTTTAACAATTTACCAACCCATGAACATATGATATCTTTTTATTTATTATGTCTTTTTAAAATTTCTTTCATAAGTGACTTATAGTTTTTAGTGTATATAGAGCTTTAACTTTTTTAGTTAAATTTATTCCTAAGTATTTTATAGTTTTTGATGCTATTAGAAATAGGATTTTTTCTTTATTTCTTTTTCAGATAGTTTACCATTGATGTATAGAAATGCAACTAATTTTTTTACATTGATTTTGTATCCTGCAACTTTACTGAGGCTGAGTTGCATTATATTAAGTAGAAACATGTATTACTTACTTATCATCTCTGAATAAATGGTTTAGTAATGAAAATGTGTAAGGATGTTGAGCAGCCAGAGGTCAGAGAGTGAGGAAATTTTTTGTTATGATTTTGGCTGTCTAGCCATGGAGCACTCTCTCCATGTGAAGGAAGTTTCATGTTGGGTTAATTTTGGTACGGGCAGTTCCCTGCTTTTTATTAAGGATGATGGTTATCTGTCTCAACCAATCAGAAGCTCAAACCCAGGTAGAAATCCTGAGTGAGTGAAGCAAAGGGGAGGTGATGGTTAGAATTCATCTGCACCAGGGTACCACATATTTTAGGTATTTTCATGAATGTGGAACAATAGAAGTAATCTAGAAACTTTGATAATTTATTAAGATTATCCTATATATGTTACATATTAAGAATACTTTTGGTTATTGTGCTTTCTTAAAAAAGTTTATGACCGCTCTCCCCAAACTGACAGTATGGTAAAGCCGAAATAATTGTAGAATATTACTGACACATGTCCTGTGTTTTTTTTTTTCTTATTTATTCCCAGTACCTAATCTGACACATTGTAAGTACTTTACAAATATTTGTATAAATGGATTTCAGGAGAAAGGAAATATGGTATTATTAACAAAAGGACCTAACCTATTATATTCTTTGAGAAATGTCTAGTAATATAAAAATTGTCCATTTTATTTCAATTTTATATATTTATTAGCAATATTATCACCTTTATTATCACTCTTTGCTTATTTCTATAACCAATGCCCTTAACTTGTTCAATTTTCTAGTACTTTACCTATCCCACCTGTCTGGTAGTTTCAACAAAAGTAATAATTTTTCTTCAGTTTAAAGATTAAAATGGTGAAATTTATTGCCAGAATTCTTTGAATAATGGATGGCCCTGTGATGCTGCATATTAATGAAACTGTCACTGATTTGGAAATCACTGGTGTGCCATTTGGCTCATATTAAAGTTTTTGAAGTTTAGGCATTGAAGTTCACAGCATATTGTCTTTAAAATAAACCTAATCAATATCTTCTGGGGCTATAGGAATACTTGCTAATAAAGGCTCATTTTGTTTGTAGTAAATATTTAGAATGAGCTAGTCAAAAGCTAGTCAATATGTCTGAAAATGGCCATGTAACTTGATAAGGAAACTTAAAATTTCTTTTAGTCTATAGCCACGAGCAAGTCCAATCCTGTCTTACCTTGGAAGCTAAGCAGAGTGGGGCCTGGTTAGTACTTGGATGGTACCACCTAGGAAGATCAGGTGCTGAAGGCGTAAAAATTTTAAAAAATAATGGATTGTAAGCTGACAAGGTCCTCGCAATCTGTGAAAAAAAATTCTTTTTTCCTCTTTCTTTTTGGGTTATACTTAAGATTTTGCAGACTTTTTCATACAAAAAAATTGCTAGTAATTTTGGTCTTTAAATCTGGACTGAAAAAAGAAAAAAGCCAACACATTTTCCCTTTATCTCCTACTTCATATCTGTCACAAATTGCACAAAGGAACCTAGGGGTTGAAGAAATTGGTAAAAATCCAGTAAACTGCATGACTTGAATACTCTTTTTTTCCCAATAAAAGAAGTAATTGTAGTGAAGCTAAAGCAATTTAATTCTAATCATGGAATTTGTTATTGAGCTGTTCCCTGATAACAGGTGGCAACATTTGTTACAGGAGTGGAGGGAAAGGAGCCAGTAGAAACTGCTCCTGGCACCTTCTGACCATCTGCAGTTACCCCTTAGATTCCTATTAAATTACAGCATCTGATCTGCAAAATTAAGTTTTCTTTTAAAGAATAAGAGGAAGACAGAACCAGTTAGAAAAAAAAATGAGAGCTTATGCAAAATCAGCTTTGAACCAAAGAGGCACAGAGAAGCTATTGAAGGATTAAAAATGACCTTCTCTGAGGACATGCTTCTCTACTCTTAGACTTCTGTCTCACTGCTCCAGAAGATGCAGAAAGAAGTCACAAGACACAGCTCATGTGAGTGCTGGGCTGTGAGGCCTGCTGGCCCAGTGCTCTCATGGAAGCATGCACTAGAGCCTTGCCCGTGGACCACAACTGGGCTGAGTTACAGGGCAGCTCTGACTTCACGAAGAAACTGGTGGGAATAGCCTGATACTTAGATGTAACTTCTTTTAACTTCTAGCTCTATCTCTCTAGCTAGCTGCATAAATAGTTTACTTTATCTAATTTACTTTATCAGTTTCCTAGAATGGTTATTGTGAGAATTATGTATAAAATATCCACCACTGTGCCTGGATTTAGCCAAGTTTTGATAAATGGTAGTGATGATGATGATGATAATGATGATGATGATGGTGGTGGTGATGAAAAAGAGGAAGGGAAGGTGAAATGTTACAAAAATTTGGAGCTATGCATCATTCAAGGTAATTCCTAGTAGTACTCTTTTCTGAGAAGTCCTCAAATGAAGACACTAGCTTTATGGTGGTGGGTAAGAAAACTGAGGATAAAAAAGAGTACAAAAAATCAAAAAGCCTTGTAATTTTTATTTGAGGAATCCTCTAGGGGTGAGAAAAAATATATTTTATTTATTATAAATTATATATTATAATTATATATGTTATAAATTATA
This sequence comes from Macroglossus sobrinus, assembly GCA_004027375.1. Taxonomy (NCBI): domain Eukaryota; kingdom Metazoa; phylum Chordata; class Mammalia; order Chiroptera; family Pteropodidae; genus Macroglossus; species Macroglossus sobrinus. The sequence continues at coordinate 69,248 of PVKZ01002116.1, forward strand.
AATATATTCTCAGAGCAAATTGCAAGTTCAACTGAAGTTTGCTCTAGTCGTATTGCTGCTCATATCTATCTCCATTAGTGTTTACCAAATAGCATTGTAATGAACTATTTTACCTTCCATTGAATTGTGAGTTCTTTGCAAAATGATTTATCAGTATGGGATGCTGTAGAGGGACCTGGGCAGCAAAACTGTAGTTAATTCATAGTTGTATTTTCTCAACTGAGTCTGTTTTAGCACATAGTAGCTGCTCAATGAGTGCTTGAATGAATAATTGAATAAATGTTAAATGAAAATTGCCTTTTGAGAGGTTTGAAAATATCTGTTCTTGAAATGAGAAGAAGTAACATGCTTTTCTTTTCATTTTTTTTCTTTCAAATGCATAATTTGGTTTGTGGTTGGCTTCGGTAACATGGTAGCAGCCCACAACATGCCAGGACTGGGTTATCTTACAACCAAATTGTTGTGAATGTGGTCATAGCAAGCACTATGAGACCAAATACCAACATCGCTGTAAGCCAATGTGTTAGGAAGGTAATAAAAGCTTTGAGGAAATTTAATAATAAAGTTCAGAATTTCCATCAAGTTTATTAACTCCTTAAAACTCAAGAAAATTACATTTTAAAAAAGCTTTTCTTTGTAAATTGTATACTGACAGTTGAGCACATAGCAGTAAAATTGATAAGATGACTGGAAGAATATAATTTGCATGTAGGGTTACTGGAACTTTTGAATAAATAATATACTCATAGAAATAAGCTTTATAGCAGAAAACTGATTAACAAATTTATCGCTTGTGTAATAGATGTTCTTGCTGTGTGCTGAGGCTACAGGAAAATAAGATGGAAAAGACATTTAAAACATGTTCTCTTTTACATTCCAACATTGATTATGTTGTGTTTGCCTCAAATCTTTATATATGGATAAGATAATGTCTGGAAACTTCCCCTTCTATATTTTGAGATATAAATATTTTCTCCTATTGTTTAAGTCAACATTATTTATTTGAATGTTTTTCTCCTTCAGCAGTGTGTAGACTGATAAGAGCTATAAATCATCACAGACCACATTTCAGGACTAAAGGAAAAGAAATGAAGAAACGAAGCCTGAGAGTAGGATGTGGATAATCTCCCTCAAGTTTCAATCTTTCAAGTCAGGCATTTTCAATGGGTTTATCAGTGAAAATTAATTCTTAAGGCATTTATATAATTTTGAATTCCCACTACCAAATGAGACTTAGACTGTTTCCAAAAACAGGACAGCATAGATCTATTACGGTATGCGTCAAGGAAGAGCTTCTTTGAGTAGAGAACCATGATTCACCAGAGTAGAGGACTAAAAATTTGGCTGGTAGCATACCCTTGGAAATAATATCTACAGCTTAACTTCCCTTGCTAAGCTTTTTTATACAATCAGATATGCTAGATAATGTTTGTTGATTGACTCCTAGTGGCACAAGAAAAATATGGGTAGAGGGAACAAGAAAAATTACAGAACAGAACCTTAAACCTAATTAATTCTATTAGGCCTCATCTTATACATGGTGACAACAAGCTATGGGGTGATGGAAAGAACCCCATCCTTGAAGTTAGACTGTTAGGGTCCTGGCCCTCACTCTATCACCTGGAAACCTTGAGCAACTCACTTAGACATTAATAGGGTTTTAAAAACTCCTCTGGTGTTACTGATCTTCTTACATCCTCAGAAGCAGGTTGAAGTAAGTTTCCTTTAGAATGCTAGAATTCAGGTGAAAAGAGAGGCCTGTTATACTCATGGATCCCCAAGAAAGCCCTAGGGCTCTGAGTAGTACAGGGCAAGTATTGGCCTGTACTGTATTGGCCTTCTTTCTAAGGAAGAACAGGATACTATTCTAAAGAAGTTAGAGGCTCCAAGAATTAAGCCATAACAACAATGGCTCGAGATTTTTAAAAATTCTATCTCATCAGGTCTCCTCTTTGGATACATTTTAGTACCCACTTAACTCCTTCTCTGCTAGCTTACAAGTTTGCCTGCCACTCAGCCTCACATGATGACATTGACTTTAGCCCTTGTTTGACCAAAAGTCTAGACCCTCAAGCAACTATCCAATTGCCCAATTTTGTGTTCTGTTTTATGGGAATTATCTTTGCCCAGATGAACTTGCAATGGGAGGATTTATGGCATACTTGAAGGTATGTTGGTTATAGTATCAGATAGATCAAGATTCAATTATTAAATAAATGCTTTAGAGTCTAGGACTTGTTTAAGCTCTCTGAGCTCCTGTTTATTTCTCTAAAAAGTGAGAAAAATGTTAAGGTTAAATGAGATATCACAAATAAAGTACTTGGCATAGAGTAGACACCAAATAAATGGTGGCTACTATTATTAATAGTATAGCATTTTTCAACCTTTGCTTCCTGCTATTCTACAAGCTTTGGGAGAGCATTACCTCCAATATCTACTTCATGCCACAATGCTCCCAAAATACACATATACACTGTTGACCAGGGAGCCCCAACCCCGGGGCTGTGGACCAGAACTCATCCATGGTATATTAGGAACCGGGCCACACAGCTGGTAAGCGGCAGGTGAGTGAGTGAAGCTTCATCTGTGCTTGCAGCCACTCCCCAGCACTAGCATCACCACCTCAGCTCCACTTCAGATTATTAGGCATTAGGTTCTAATAGGAACACTGGTCTCTGGTGCCAAAAGGGTTGGAAAGTGTTGTTTTGATCTTGAAAGTAAAGTAAATATATGACAAGACGTCTCTGAGGACTTATTATTTAAGTTCAAGAGCAATTCTATGAATTCAGTCTTAGTAGGCAGCTAACTTCAGATGAAGGAAATTGCACACCAGATAATTTGAATCTTTTCATATTAAAAGAGAACAGATACTTAAGTTTGGTTAACAGGATGTTTTTACCTCTTATGATTGAAAACATGAGGAAGTTATTAAGAACATTAAAATGTGACCTGTCAGGTTTGATAGTAATATGCAAAGTAGTGGGTTACAATGAGAAACATCTCCCTTTTCCTTCCTTAAATGCTCTTAAGGAAGCTGATAACCAATTGCCCAAAGTCCTTACTTGTTTCATTTTTTTTTTGACAGCATTTGCATTATCCCATCTTCATGGAAAAGAACACCTATGAGAACCAAAAATAGCACTTACTTTTAAAGACTTTTTATCAGCAAATATAAATGTTATAAACACTTGGAGCCAAAGCTCTGAGTTCATAGAAAATCAAGAGGCACATATATTTAGCAAATTTTTTAATTTTATTTTTGAGGTAGGATCAGAAAAGGTAATGACATTTGATTAAGACTATACTGACTATGAAATTTGAAGTGTTGGAAAAATAGCTTCTTTTCTTACATATTTGATCAAGAGAAAAAAAATTTTCTGAAAGATTAATTTATTTAAAATAATTTGACAATTAAAAATGCATGCTCCTTCATGGTAAGTCTCTTAATCTGTTTTGCTCTCTGGCATGTGCCAAATGCCTAGAAAAGTACCTGACACTCAGCAGAGTTTGATAGATATTTTCTGAATGAACTCATCTACAATTTTTTTATATGTGACCATATTATTTATTAAGTTATCAAAGGAAAAAATTATTATTGTTTAATCATCTTAAGGCAAAGAGCATTTAATCCGTTTCTTCACTTGCCAAATTGTTGGCATCTTTTACTCTTACAGAGAGAGAGGAAAAAAGAAAAAGAAAGAAAAAAGAGATTTTTATTTTCACCAATGTGACCAAACATTTATTCCTTTTTAATTTTTTTTCTATTTCTCAATTACAGTTGACATTAGATATTATATTAGTTTCAAGTGTAGGGCATAGTGGTTAGACATTTATATAATGTATGAAGTGATCTTCTAATAGGTCTTTCAATCACCTTACAACATAAGTAGTTAGTACAATGTTTCTGACTATATTCCCTATGCTGTACTTTACATATCCATGACTATTTTCTAAATGACAATTTGTACTTCTTAATCTCTTCACCTTTTTCACCCAGCTTCCCAGTCCAGTTATTCCCTCAACCTGGTAGCCATCAGTTTGTTCTCTGTATCTATGTATTTATTTTTGTTAATTTGTTTATTTTGTTTTTTAGATTCCATATATAAGTGAAGTCATATGGTATTTGTCTTTCTCTGTCTGACTTATTTCACTTAGTATATCTTCCAGGTCCATTGATGTTGTTTAAAATGGTAATATTTCATTCCATTTTATGACTGAGTAAAATTTCATTGTATACATGTGTTATATTTTCTATCTTTAGTCATCTTTTGATTGAAACATTTAAATCATTTACATTTAAAGTATTTATTAATAGGTATATAGTTATTGCAATTTTATTAATTATTTCTGGTTGTTTTTGTAGTTCACAGTTTCTTATTCCTTTGCTCTCTTCTGTTGTATATTGATGACTTTCTATAGTGTCATACTTGGATTCCTTTCTCTTTATTTCTTAAGTATCTCTTATAGATTTTTTGCATTGTGGTTACCATGTGCTTCATATATACCAAGTTTTGTTGATAGCAGTTATTTTAAGTTGATAATCACTCAAGTTCAAACACATTCTAAAATCACTACCATTTTTACTCATCCCCTCTATGTTTATGTTTTGGTTATTTTTTTTTTTTTACTTCTTTTATGTATGTGTGTTTATATGTATCCCTTGATTACACAAGATCATTCTACTTTTGCCTTTTAACCTTAGTACTCACTTTAGTGTTGGTTGATCTACTGCTTTTATTATGTATGAGAATTTTTTTCTTTGTGGTATTTTAATATATTTTATATTTTCTTTCTTTCTTTTTTTTTTAAAGAAGCTCCTTTAATGTTTCTTACAATGTTGGTTTTGGTGATGATGAACACCTTCAGCTTTTTTTTTTTAAATCTAGAAAGTTCTTTTTTAAAATTATTTTATTAGTTTTAATTATACAGTATATTGGTTAGACATTTATATAGTTTATAAAACAATTCCCCTAATTTCTTTTTCTCTCCTCTGGCTCTCTACATAGCCAATACATTAATGCGAACTGCATTCCCTATGCTGTGCTCCCGATCTTTGTGTCCATCTATCAACTACTAATTTGTAATTCTTTAACTCTTTACCCCATTCTCCAAGACCCCCAAACCCCAAACTACAGCCTTGCTGGGTAAAATAATTTTGGTTGTAGGTCCTTGCTTTTCATCACTTTGCATATTTTATGTCAATTCTTTCTGGACTGAAACATTCATCCTTTTAAATGAAGAAAATGTGAGAACACACTCAAATTAAGTTCAAACCTAATTGCAACTCAACTCTGTCTTGCTCTTGACATAGGGTAAGTCAGGCAAGTCTTCTCATAGCCTCTCCTCCAACAGTGATTCAATGATTTGGACTGTATTTTTGGAGGGTTTTACTTCTAGCCATATCAATAGCAGAGAAGAAATGTGGACAATTTACAAACACTTTAATTGTCTTGGGCAGAAAGGATACACTACTTCAACTCACATACCCATTGGTGGGGACTCAGTCACATGATTTTTGCTTCACTGCAAAGGAGGCTTGAAAACGTAGTGAACATTTATTGTCTTTTCCACAGTAGGCATCAAGAGCTTTGCAGCTCAGACTTGATGTTGCTATGTGATTTAAATATAAGTTGTTTCATTTTAGAGGGGCATCTGGCAGGAGGCCAGGAGAGATTCTATTATTTGCATATACTGGTATATTTTATTTCTTTGACCAATTGAAAAATACTTCTTGATTTTTATTTTTACCGACTGGCATTTCTTTTGGTCCTTTTTAAATGTACTTCTTCCAATGGGCTGGCTAGTGGCTTATTATCAGCTCCCATTGCTTTTTCTCTACTTTTGTTTATGGAGTAAGCTTTTTAATTTCCTTGACAATGGTTTCAACCAGCAATATTGTATGTAATATAATCAAATGTGTCATTAGTTTAACTGATCCTGGAACTTGACTAATTATATTTTTTATAGCATATATACCTGGCCTCTGGAAAATGAAATGAGAAACTAAAAATGTTTTATTCAGTAATTCAAGAGGACATTCACAGGTTAATAAACAAAATAGTGGCAATAGCCAAACAATAGTAGCAACAGCGAGAACAAAAAACAAGAGCACACAATTCTTTGTCCTGGAAGGCATGAGGTCAGAGCACACCTATTTTGGTGCGAAGTCCTTCTTTACCTTGCCATAGACTGAATAGAATGGTTTGAGTGGTTTTGTAACTTGTATCTGCTTAGGTCTCAAACTATGATTTTATTGGTTGCTTCATCTTTTTTATTAACCCAAACACTTTCTTCTATAGTAATAGAATTGATTTGCAACAGTGATTAAACATATATCTTTATCCTAAGTTTAAGTCCTGTTTAAATTACTATGTGATCATCGCCTCTTTACCTTATATATAATTATAATAATTGTGTATGCAAGCTCTTGGAGCCTGTTGGATAATTCTTGAGGTCTAGAGAATCTGATTTGCATGAAAAACTTTGCTTAAGTTGTTTGAAACTGATCACTGACCCAAAATATAAGAGTAAGCTTTTATATTCTCTTCTTATTCCTCATCTGATTGCACCAAGCCTTTCTACTATTTTCACTATGTTATTTTTAAATTTCTCAGTTCAAGGTCAAATTCTGATACAAAAATTGGCTTTAAATTTTCTGTATACATATATTTTCTTTTTGTTTTAGAAAATTTAGAAACTTGGACATTTAGGGCTATCCTCTTTGGCTATATTTTGACTATCTCCTAGATGACTTCTTACAAATATTTTGAATTAGATGCATGTCTACACATAAGAAACTTGGCTTTTATGTTTTCTCACTTTTTTTCTTTATAAGGTCAACATGGTATTTTTCTTCTATAGATTTCCTTTCTGTATAATGAGTATTCTCTATCTTGAGCCAACCTGTATTTTAATATCATAAGCTATTGAGAAGACAAAGGAATAATTTCTGTAAGTCAGGAATCTTTAGGGGCCTAACAATTAAACACATTTACTTCTCTCACCCTAGAATAGTGATGGTAGAAAAGAAAGGAAATTGAGAAATGATGTGACAAATTTAACATAGAAATGTGTTATGAAGATCTGATAAAAATGAGTTTAAAAACTTAGAAATTGTTAACTTGAAAAATGTTTTTAAAAAACATGGCATATGAATCTATTTGCAAAGTTTTTGGTCCGGTGGCAATAAATTTTTAGGCTGAAGGCAGGAGATGAAAGGGAGACTATGGAAAAGAGAAAGAAAGGTTAGACCTGATTAATTTCTAAGCAATATAAGATTGTTGTTTTGTTGTTAGCCTGTTTCTCTTAAGCTAATTTCAGCTGTCACTAAACAACACATATAGTATATGTTTCATTGTGTGCTAGTCAAGCCTAATTTACTTTATTGACCAAGAGTCCAGTGGTAGACGTGCTAGTTCTCGACATCAAGTCTATTTTCTTCATCTTCTTTAGTAAAATGATTACATGCTTTTGTTTTGAATGTCAATGTACACAGAATTACTTGCAGCTAGTGGTGGCCATGTGACCCAATTTTAGCCAATAGAATGTAAAAGAAAATCGACTGGTGGGGATTCCAGGGAAATAAAATCCTACCTCTTTTATTAAAAGGGGAAAATCTCAGGAGGCATGTGTCTTTTGTCCTTTGCCCTTCTCCCTTCTTTTTGTCTGGAATGAGAACTTTATACCTGAAGGTGCAGCAGCTGTTTTTGTGATCTCAAAGACAAATGTCACATGTTAAGGATGACAAAGCATGATATAGAAGGAGCTTGGCACTCTGAAAGGTTGTCTCAGCCCAGTACTGCTTGCCTTTAGTGTCCTTTAAAATGAGATTTCCTGTTTATATAAGCCACTCTAGTTGGTTTCTGTTCCATGCCACCAAATGCAATTCTAAACAACTCAGCCTAATTAAATAGTGGTTTTGTAAGTTCTACAATAGGATCCTTTCTGCTACTTCCATGGCAAGACTAGAGATCAACTGTTCTGTTGTCTGTATTTGTGCATAAAATTGGCATTATCAGTATACAAAGGCTGAAATTATCATGGAGGCTATCTCCTTTCTCATAGCTGAGACAGTGGACAGGAAGAAATGAAAGTGCAATGCTGTTTGTTTGACCATCTTTCCCACTTTTGATGTCCCTGAACTGCTTTTTTGAAAAATGTTTTGTAACTTCTTTCTTCTTGGTTCTTTATATTCATCCTATGCTACCCTTGACGCCCCTCTCCCACCCTGCCCTCCTTTTATTCTTGGTTATAACAAATGCATAATTCTCTGAACCCATTTTACAATATATTTTAGAGTGAAAAGACTTTAGAGGCAGTTCATTTCAATTCTGTCATTTAATTGAAGAAGAAATGAAGAGAAAGGATAGTAAAATAATTGCCCAGATGAAAATGTCCAAATAAAATAAGCCTTATTGGCAGTCAGTTGTGTGTGACAAACATTAATTACAATGACAAGTATTTATGGTTTTTTGAGTATATGCCCAGTCCAGAGCTAAGCATTATTCATGCTATATCAATATATCATTCTCCCATCAACACCATGAGGAAAGATTTATAAGCATCTTTATTTTATGGATGAGGAAACTTAGGCATAGGACAGTGAAATAACTTCTCAAGGTCATATACCTAGTCATGCTTCACTCTAGGAGAGTCTGGAAAATGGAATCTTGAACTGCTATACATCACAATAGATGTTAAATAAATCAACCTACAACATCTGCCAGAACAGAGATTGAAAATAAAATATAATTGATCAGTCACAGATTAACAAAAATTTTTAAATTGCCCTGTTACACATTAGTCACTTAAAGATAGTTTGAGAATAGTAAAATTTTCATTTATTCACACAATAAATGAGAGGTTACTATATTTCAGGCATTAAACCAGGCCCTGGGGATATAATATGGTTTAAGTTCTAGGCTTTGCCTTCAAGAGACTTATAGCCTATAGTGGGAGAGTGAGAAGTAAACAGACAAGTAAGTGCTATATGCTATATAATTATCCTGTATTTCATAGAGGATACTGTTGAAGCACATAGAGGAAGAAGATCATGCCAGGCATCCAGGAGGTGCCACATCTGAGTTATGACCTGCAGGAGAAGCAGGGATTCAACAGGTGAAGTGGGGAGAAGGCATCATACACATGGGAAATATCTAATGCTGAGGACAAAAAGAAGGAAGAGCATGGTGCATTGTGGGATGTCAGGTGGGCTGTATGGCTGAAATATTAACTCATGGGATCATATAGTCTGAAATAAGCTAGGAGTTTGGTTAGACAAGAGAGGAAGAGAGTCATCAAATGGCCTTAATCAGGAGAGATATAATCAGTTATATTGTAGAAAAATTGCATTGGTTGTCCCAGAGAGGCAATATCAAAAAGAGGTTTGATCCTGTGTTTTAAAAACTTCACTGCTTTTATGTTTCACATTCTTTGTTTTTCATACCATTCATGATGAATACTCATCAGAATATCAAAAAAAGAAAATGATCCCTTGCTGTATCACAAACACATCAGGACCCTGGATCAGATAGGAGCTAGATTTTCTGGGTATGATTGATCGATTTGGTATAAATTGCTTCAGGTGAGTATGAACTTGTCTTATTATAGATTTGGAACAAAGTAATATGTTGAATGTAATGTGTTCATGAATATTTGTCTGAATTTATTTAAAACCTTCTATAGTTGAGCAGAAAATACGACAGAGTTGACGCTAACATATAAGGCACACCATTTTTTCAGACTTATAAAAATAAAAAACCTTTCTTGATCTTTCTAAAAGTTCATATGCTCTATTTTGAAGTGCATCCCTTTAAACTAAGTTTCAAGGTATTCTTATCACCATTATTTTAGAAGAATTGAAGACATTCTGTAAAATAATGAAAAACATTCCAGTGACTGCTCTGTGTCATGTCAACATTCTGAGACAAAAAAAGATGGTAGGTAACTATGAAGATGAAATCTGCTCCAGTTGTGCTAAATGTTAACGATAGTCATTGTGTTTTATGATTCATTGTTGTGCTCAGATCCATTTACGTTTGATTTTACTTTCCAAGCATATGTGGAAGAAGAAAACAAAGCCTTATTTTCAGCATCATATTCAGTAATGATGAATATCTGCAATAGTCTATAATACTACACAAAATACTTATACAATAAATACTGAAGAAAATAGGGATATATGCTGAAAATATGCAGTTGTTTCATCTGTTAATGTCAGATTTATCTGCAACAAATAGAGAGAGCATTTGATGTGATCAAATTCTAAAATTGCAATTCCTGAGTCAGTTATGATATATATTTGACCTCTCCAAATGATGGATTTATTAATTAGAGTATTAAAAGTGACTTAGTGCTAATTCTATTTTTAAAAATAGTGTCTCAGAGGAAAAAGCAGTCTTACACATAGCTTTAGATTGGGTACAAAAATATTATTAAATCTTCCTTAAGGTTCATAGCAGGTAAATGAAAATAGTCTATATCATTCTTAGTAGTTTTTATTGTTATATTTTCATAAACATTCATAATTTATGATTTTTGGTACTTTTCATCTTCTACTATAAGATTTGTCTGTGCTATTTATCAGCAATATGACTGAGCAATCTCTTTAAGATCCCAGTTTCTACATTTAAATTCTATAAAATTTAGACAAGTGACACTACCACAAAGGGGTTGTTATGAGGATCAAATAAGATAATGTAAGTGGAACATTTAACAATATCTGATATGCATTTAGTTCTTGGTGGTATCTGAACTAAGCCACCTCCTTTAGAAGGTGGAAGTAACATCTTAAAATTAGATGAAAATGAGGATGTCAGCACACTGGTAAGTAAGTTTTTTTAATCATATTTTTGCTTCATCCAAATTCAAAGTGATAAATATCAACACAATTCTATATTACTATCCTTATACACTTAATTTTAGGAAAGTTAGTGGGATTTGAAATTAATTTGAATTAGTAAAGTGCATAGTGGCTATATGCCATATGATTTGCTGTACTTTTTCTAGCATAGCTAACATAAATTTCCTTCCCAAGTTTCAATGATAAGAGATGTTGTATTGCTTTAATTTAAAAATATCAAATTCAATATGACTCTGAGCCTCCACTCTCTAAGCTGTCAGTTTTTGAATCCCTGGGATCATACCAGGACCTGCATGAAAAATGAGACTATGAAGCATCATCGTAACTCTCTTTACCATTGCTGCATTCAGGTTTGGCCCTCCACTCTATTGGAACTCATTTCTTGTATGATTTTTTGGGTTTTCCCTGTTGCTTCCTCCTTCATCTCACTTGGCTGATGCCCCACCTGAATCTTGTTACCCCACTATTTCAGGTTTGGATGATATACTATCTGGCAGGATGTGAGATGTAATTACCAAGCGGGGGATGACTGGTGGTGAAATGCAGAAGTTTGGGGGAGTTGCCTTTCTATGAGATAAACCTTGACCAATGAGAAATGGGAGATGAGAGGGAGCCAAAATCAATTGCCTGTCTTTTTTGACTCTTGTGATTGATACCTCCTTGCAAACCCCACTGAAGAAGACCTTCATGACAAACATTCTCGCTTAGCAATCTGCCATCTCTCTTCATGGCCGCTGAAATTGTACTCAGCTAGTAACTCATTGCATCACATTGTTTCACCTCTTTCCATGCCTCTTCTCTCTTTTTTTTCTTACCCTCATTGCCCTGGGCTTGCATTTCTCAAATAAATTTTTACCACCTTAATCTTTGCCCTGGGCTCTGCTTTATAGAAAACTTGGTTAAGACATCCCACAGCCATTCCCTATCCTGAGCTGCAAGGAAGTGGAGCATGAATCTCTGTTATAGTAGGGAACGCTCTTCCCAGATCGACCTCTTCACAGTCTGAGAATACTCATCATCTTCATGGCAGGTCAGTTTCTTCTATTTAAACTTCAGCATGAGGTTTTCTTAACAAGCTTAGATTTCCACACAAAACTTGAATGAGGAATTTTCTTCATAGGGTGTCACATCATCTATATTCTCCTTCAAATATCAAAGTCATAAATTTCTTGTGGTAGAGAAGACCAGACTTGGATCTCAAGCTTGGCTATTGTCTGAAGCTGAAGATGGAAAAAAAATACTTTTTTCTTATATCTCTGAGAATAAAACAGAAAATAATTTCTCATTTGATTATCTTGTTACACTAGCAACTCTCTGTTTTACCACTTCTTAAAAGCAATCAACTGAGAAATGAAGATTCATTAAAAATGTTAAGCAGCCATTTAAAAAAATTCATGAGGCAGCTTTATATGTGCTGATATGACTTGGCCACCAATACAATTTAAGTGAAAAAAAATGAGCAGAATATATATGTAAGACTGTACATATATACATGTATACACATAAACATATATCTACATGTACATATATACACACATGTGTGTGTATGTGAGAGAGAGAGAGTGAGTGAGAGATAGATTCTCTACCCTGGGATGAGTTTAAAATTTCCTAGGAATTTGCTTTTGATAACAGCAAAAATTCACAGCTATTCTTGTTTACCCTCACTTAATCTCACAGCATTGTACTAGCATTAAACATATATTTATATTTCCAGATAAAGCAAATTTGCCTAATTAAAATTTAACAGCTTACATACATATTTAATGTAACAATACTTACATTAAGGACTTATCTACTCATTTTGCAACATATATTAAATAGCAAAAAACTTCTGAAAAATGTTTAGCTTTACATTTCTAAAACATTTTTTTACTAAGAGATTTAAAGTATTTCCATTCCTTTGTAAGAGAACAATGTATTATAATTTAAAGTTAACTATTTTATTTATATTTTCTTTTGTTTCCAAAAGTACTTTATACAGTATGTCCATGGGCCTTTTTTTTTAATATTGGCTGGCATTAGTCTATTTGCATAATGTTACATTTTAAAAAATAAGTCAAAAAAGACTGTATTTGTTGATATTTGAAATGAGATATCAGTGATCATTTAGAAAAAGTGAGCATTTTGATACATAAACTAATGAGGAAGTAGCTATTGTTGGGGATACTATAATAATTACATTCTCATTTATAACTTTTTATCAATTACATAATTTTCTGAAGTTACATTTAAGTTAGTAAAACCAGTCAAAATTTCATTAGCAATTTCTCCTGGGTTCTTTTACATTTATAAATTTTTACACAACCATGTTCTGTATTTTCCAGAAATTATTCTCTGTTTTTGGAAGTATTCAGATGATGGTTTATCAGTTAATTATTAGATCAATGTTTAGTTGCTTCATATCTTTTCTTATTCTTTGGATCAGTTTTTCTAATGTCATCTGTTTTGTCCTTTAGTGCTATCACTACCTAAATAAATAGTAAAAACTAAAATAATGGAACTGAAAGAAATACCAATAATTATTTTCTTAAAGCCTCATATGCAAATATGGTAATTGTTAGTCCAGCATTTATCAAACAGAGCACATGTGCCATGAGGTGTTAATAGATGTCCATAATAAGAATTTAATGGTGAAATTGCCTCTTGGAGATTAGCAATGTATAATAGCGTGCTGAAGGCTCTGAGGAATCCTGTCTTTGTTTAACTCAGTTTTTCTCAAATTTACTTGGCCATGGATATTCTTTTCTGCATCAGGCATCTTTGAAATGCTGGTGTGATCTCATTAAATATATGTATCTATACACTCTTTCTTATAGTGCACCGCCTGCCATTTCTTGTTTATGCCATATCATGTTTATGACTTTACCATTGCTCTAGTCTGACATTTATCATGTCCAGCTGGCCTTTCTCACCCCCATTCCATCACTCCTCCTGGAATAATAGCCCTGCTGGTCACTGACATCTCATTTCAAATATCATCAGCAGTCTTCTTGGCTTGTAAAAATGGAGAAATACGGGAAATGACTAAAGCTATGACTCCCATCTGCTTTTGCTGTCACATTGTCACATCAGACTATTTGTCACTGAGAACATGATGAGCATACTCTGCCTGCGATGTAGAAAGGCCTGATCCTGCACTCCCCACCTACCGGCCATCTGGGTAGGCAGTGGGGGTTAGCCAAAGATTACAGTCCTGAGAGATAGAATTTGCCAGTGATTGGATCTCCTGGCAATATATATACGCAAGAACTCTGATTTGTATTTCACATTTTATATGCTGTCTGATGACCTTGCTTTACAATTAAGCCTAAGTATGTGTGGGTGTAATGTGAAACTAAGTTTAGGTCTTGCAGCCTGTCCTAAGCGTGGCAGAGGGAAGAGGTGGGGTGGAAGCTGAACTTGTACTGAACTTGTCTGCTTCCTGTTCTGTTGGTATGAATGTTATTGAAAGGAACAACAACAACAAAAAGACCTTTCCATTGAGGCTTAAATGACCTGACTGAAACCAAACCTGGTCTTACTGCTTCTGTGACTTTCAAATGTCAGTGTCTGTGCGCGTCCTGTGGTATCCTCTACTAGCTGTTGGCAGGACATGCTGTGCTAGGGGAGTGGCCAAAAACTAAGGGTAAAATAGTGATAGACAGGAAAGCTCTAACAGGGAGGATCTATGTAATTCCCTGAGTATCTCTGGTCGCCTTCCTTGTCTGACCTCTGTAAGTCTCTCCCATCACTCTGCTGTCAACTTCAGACAGATACCCCATCTCCTATTGTTCATGGCTTTCCTGGAACACCCCACTAAAAATGCCATCTTGATATCTGTCAGGGCTTAGTTATGACTCAGATTGTAGACCTTATAAATCATGCGTCTATGTATTCTTCAAGTGATATCTAAAAGTATCACTTTTGCATCATAGGGCTCTCATAATTCCACTGACTAAATCTAGCTAGGAAGTAGTCTTTGAGAACTTCTTCTTTTTTATTTTTTCTCCCATTAATGGGGAAATTATTTAAGTGTCAGTTTTAAGAACCAAATAATTTGGAGAAGAAATAAAAATAGCATGGACATATTTAAAATTTGGAAAGGAAATGGAAAATGTTGAAAATTCAGATTGTACAAATAAATTGGTAATCTCTGGGTATGGTGAAATCTAACTCTGGTCCATAGATAATGCTGAAAGTTAAGTCTGCTTGAGTAAAAATGAGCTTGGTAGGTCAGCCAGCCTTGATGCTTGCTGTTTTAGAAATACTACCTGCAGAACTGATCTTGATGGGTAGTTCAACCACAGTAATAAATTTTCTGATTACTCTTCTGTATCCTTATACCAACTCAGTAGATGTCCAGGCATTCCCTATCAGTGTCTTCTTTCCCTCCTGTTGTAAAATGAAAAGAGAGGCAAAGGAAGTCTTTTTAAGTTTGCAAGACTTTCTGGCACTGTATGTAATTACCAATGGAACATGAAATTTCATATGGGGCTTCCATTCAAGCACTTACCAGATGCAGTGAGAGGGCCTTGTCATAATTCATCCCTTTGTCTCCCCTATGGCTTTTCTTTTATTGCTATCATATTATTAGCTGCTTTACATTTTAATGCTCTAATTTCCCTCCTCATGGCTAACGATTATGAAATCAGGTTCTTAGTCAATTTTTTAGAAATCTGGCAGTGATCATAATGATCATGACTGAAAAAATTCAAAGTTTTCTCCATTCTTTTAATGTATTAAAATTTTTTCTTGCTTAATGCCTATCTTTAGAGTGCGTGCTCTCTCTCTCTCTCTCTCTCCATCTTTCTCTCTTTCTCTCTCTTTCTCCACTCTCAACACTTGCTTACCTATGCAGTAGTATGTTACAATGCAGCTGAAAAAGGTCCATTTAGCTGAGTAGAGGAAGAAGAGGTCTGAAACTCAGAGGAAATTCTTTATTCCATTCAATTTTATTACTATGAAGAGAATGCAATATGGCAGGAGGTGACAAAGTCCAAATGGTGTTAAAAATGCTTCCAGATTGCAAGAATAAAATATACTTCCTCTTAATAAGTCTTTGGGATAAAATCTCCAATGTGGACAGGAACGATGGGAATGCAGTTTTCATCATGGGTTGTAGAATCTGCTTTACTTACCTGCATTTTTAAAAAGAATTGTTCCTGGTATTACTTCAATAGCTAAAAAGAGAATCTGCATTAAGGCAACACTTATGATTGTGTGAGATAGGGATAAGGAGTCAGAGTTCAAGAAGGAGAACCTGGTTCTTTCTCTGAGCATAGGGAAAATCATTTAAAGCATCATTCTGGAAGTTGATGTAAGAGAGGCCCAAAGACTCAATTTTCTACAAGAGTAGTAATAGCACTGGGCTTACAGTTAGAGGTTAAGATTCTAGTACTGGATATACCACTGGATAACTCTAAGCCCCAGTTTTTTGTTTGTGAGATATGAAGGCCCAATGAGAATGATCTTAAGATTTCTGTCACCTTTCTTTTTCATCATAACCATGTGGCAGAGTGCTACAGAATATTCAGGTATTTTTCTCAGTGATGAATCTATATTGCTCTTCTAATAAATAAATTGGAGTATTCTAGTAAAATATTAATATGTTCAAGACAAAATAAAATAGATCATTTCCTCAGAGATTGGAATCGAATATCCAATACTTATGTTGCCTTATTTTCTCATTTCAGATGGTATTGAGAGCATGAATATTCAAATGCAAATAATTCTAAATCTTAATGAAAAGTTCCATGCTAAAAACTTCATGAAATTTTGATGTTCATGAGAATTTAAGTCAGAGAGATCTAGTAGATATTGATCAGATAAATAACATAGATTTATAACTAGCTGCAAATGCAAATTTGAGAATACTTTCTTAAAATGAAATAAACATCCATCTTTAGGAAACATTTAGTCTTTACTTATTATAAATAATTTTTTTTTCTGATGTGTTTGCTCTCATTTAGTTTGCTGCATATAGAAACTAGTATACCAAAATATTTCCAGAACTGCAAATTTGCCTCCCTTAAAATTGTAGTATAATGAAATTTACTTCTATATACCTTTTTAGTAATAAGAGAATTTTTGTTCCAAACTATATTAATTGCACAGGATGAAAATCACTCCTATGAGAGCTGAATGCATGCCTTACTGGTTTTTCTTTCTTTGTCTTTGGAGCTCTGTGAAGTTGACTCCCTGCCTTCCCAATTATTTCTGTTGTGTTTGGTTTTCATGAGCCTTCCTTGATTTTTATCCTTCTTTGTGCTCCAACACCTTCTTCTTGGATATCTCCATATCCACAAAACCCTTCCACTAAACTGGGTATTTCGAGACTTGTAGAAAATGGCCTTGGCTATATTACTGTAGACTATAAGTGTTGCAGGGGATGGTGTTCTGTAATGATTGATGTGTCAGAGAGTACCTTCCTTTCTTCTTGGTGTTACTCTCTGTTGAACAGGCACAAAATTACTATTGGGTGTCCCCTAAGAAATTTTTGTCAAACAGATTTTTGATATCCTATTCTGAGTGCTACCACTCACCATAAGACTCAAAACATGTCTCTAGGGAGTTAGGCTGGGAGTAACCACTATGTCAGAGTCAAATTGTCTCTCCCCTTTGATATCTAAATCATTGCTAATTCTTCTCTTATGATGGAAGATTTCTCAGGTCTTCATGCACATAGATTTCAGGCGGATCTTCCTACTCTTTCACAGACATGCAACATTTCTGAAACTCATTGGAACACACAGCTCATATACAGTTTGAAACCCTATACAAGGATAAATAGGGAAATAAAAAAGATGTTAGAAACTTTAAGGCATAGTAAAGAAAGAGAGATTTTTTGTAGTGATGCTTTGTGAAAAATCAAGGAAGTTTTATGGTAATATTAAACTTAGAACACTACTATAGGGCCATCTGGGATGGTAGAGGGAGAGAAAATGTCTGAGAGAGACCAGTTGAGGCAGAGGAAATAGAAAGGCCTGGGAAGCAGGATGTATTGGTTATGGGGCTCAAGAGTACAGAATCAACAATTCCTGGGTCTTGCGATTATAAAAGCATCGATGATACACCATTTTCCACTTAGTGGGAAGATTTAAGAAGTAATAATACTCAATCTGGGAAGGAGTATGATAAGATGAGCTCTCTTTTTAACAGCTAATTTATTACTTTGGTTTGTAATTCTCACCCCCCATTTTTTTTCTTTCAGTTTTCACTGACATTGATTTTCTACACAGGATGGAAAGTGAGAAGTAAAATATTCTCTGTGCAGTTTCCTGGCATAAATTTAGGTCAGAGCCTTACAAAAGCGGAGACTTTCGTTTTGACCTATTCACATTTTTAACAATACTTTATGAATGATGACACATGGGTAAGTAGGAGACATAGTAACTGCTTTTTACATGACATGGATTGCTAGCTGTGTGCTCCTGCCACTTCTTTGTAGAAGGTACTCTGAGCCCATTACTCAATTTCTTGAAGTCATGTACTCTCTCAGAAACATGTCTTTTCAGGCTTTTGCTTTGAATGGAACAAAACAGATACAGATATTTAGTGGCCTACACTAAATTATCTATGATTAAATAAATGAATTCACACATACTATTTCCAAATTATTAAGAAAATTGCTTAAATGATTTGCCTTCAAATATACTTCAGAAAGAAACATTTGTGCCACTGTTTTGGAATAGGAAAGGTTCTGGTGTTAAACATAATGACACCAAAGGGTTTTCTTATGCATTTAAAAAACAATTTTGCTGAATGGCTTAGTTCATTAATTTATTTGCAAATATGGCTCTTGAGTAAGAAAAAATAAATTGGAAATGCAGAGGAGGACTCCACGAGTAAATTGTAATGTAAGTTATATATGTTTCTTGAGTAAGAACATTCATTCTTTTACAAATAGAATCTTTTATTTTCTTGGCAATAACTAGACATAGAAAGGAAATAATACTATCTGAAATAAATGAGCCCATATACATCATCACAAAACATTCTTAGTATATTGTTCCCATGTTTGTTCAAAAAAGGAAAGGGAAAATTTTCCACTGTTTTGTATGACGTAACCATCAAACAAGTAAGAATCTTAGGTTCTGTTTGTGATTTTTACTATGCATCCAAAATATTTGTTAAATATTTTAAAATAAAGGATGTATGTGGATACATTTTTTTCTTTCTTTTAATTAGGAAAAATCCCTACAATAATAATGCAACTATTGTCATTTTTACATGTTTCCTCCACTTCCACATGTGTATGCAAAGATTAGTTTGGATTTTATGAGCATGATCCACAGGCTCCCCCTGCATAGATTTATTGTAATTTTTTTGGTTTAGCTTCTGCCCAGGAACCTGGGAAGCACACATTACAGACAAATGCTTTCCTACTTTTAAACCTTCTTGTTCAAGATACAAAGGCCCTTTAATAGTGACAACTGCAAAGTGCCACATGGAACCTTTCCAACAGGAGATTTTTACCTTCTACTTCTCTGGAACCTCCACAGTGATGCTCATGCCACTGATGGTATCTTTGCTTCTCAAAAGCATAAAAAATTCATAATTACTATCTGCACTTCCTTAGTACGTCTGCTTTCAGACTTTTAAGCTGCCTTAGAAAGGTCATCCCATGGTCTCTCAACTGCCAAAAAGAGTGTCCTCTTTAGTCTTGACCTCTTTGCAGCATGTGATCACATCCTCATTTAAAGTCTTTTGTTTTTTGGTTTCCACAGCTCCAGTCTCTAGATTCGCTTTTTCCCTTTTTTACATCTTGAATTCTCCTTCAGGACCATTTATTTCCCTGTGTTTTCTGTACTTGTAGTACTCAGAATCCTTACAGGTCTATGGTCCAAGGACAAGCAGCATTAGCAATACCTGGGAGCAGAAATCCAGCTGCATCCCAGACCTACTGAGTCAGAATATGCATTCTGACAAGACCCCAAGTGATCCACTTGCACAATCAGGCTTGAAAAGCACTGCCCTAAACCTTGGTGTTTTCTAATGCTCTGTTCTCTCTTTTCTCTCTTTTCCTGGAAAATCACATCTTTGCCACACTTTGACTTTTATATCCTTATGACTTTCAAAGTAACTCCAGCTAGATATATTTTTTTAAATGCCAGGCATTCATTTTGATTTGCTTAACTACTTGCATATCCCACAGGCATCATGAACTAAAAATGTCCAATACTGAACTCATTTTCATTTATTCCTCTATCTGCCCAAGCACCTAAGCCCGAAACCCATTATTCTTGACTCCTCCTGCTCCCATCAGTGGTAGCATACACTAATAGACAATCATCAGCTATAAAGAATACCCTGGGAAATTTTGAAATTAAATGCTGCTATTTTATCTTAAGTCAATTTCCCTCTCTTCCCTCTCATCCAAAAAGAGGCGGGGTGGGGGATTCTATCAAGGTCAGCTGTCAAACCTGATTTGCTTGTAGCTTCCTGAGAGAATGAGAAAGCATGATGTGTTTTCCATCAGAAAACACTTGTCAATTTAGCATAGATTAGCTTTTCTCATTTGTTTTTAATAGTCTGAAATCAGAGTAGAAGGAAAATTATATATTGCACAAGTCATTTTAGAGTAGAAGTGGAGATCCTTTCCTAATGCAAGAGATGGCAAAAACATATATATCCTGGTTTGCCTCTGACTACTATTAAATAGAAATATCCATAATTCTTTGAAAGTTCTCCAGATATTGATTTTTTTTAAAAGCTACATGCTTCCAGAAGCAAAAGTTTATGTGTAATTTTCTTACTTAGGATTTTAGATGCCCTCTGCATAATATCTAGAGTTGAGTTAATCTGGTTGTAATTAGTTAAAATTACATGTATAGGGACAGATACTGCTGGTTGCCTATAAATACCAGCATCCTCTCCTCCTCAGTGACAGAATTCTGATTGATTTGAGGTGGCCTCTACCCTGAAGCCATTAGCAGGATGAGCAGCCTGCCTGAATGACAACCACACATCACAGCATCTCTGCCACTACCATCCTATTTCTGCCACAATCTGGAGTGAGCATCATTCTATGGGAACAGCTGCCCCTCTGGACAAGCTGCTACTGCTCATGCCCCTAGCTCAGAAACCCCAGAGGAGAATGCTGGCTCCATCTGCAAATCTCCCACTGACACCCAGGAGTGCCAGCACAGTGAGTGACCAGAGCCTCCACACCAGCCTCCTGTAAAAGCATACCCTTTACCATGGAAACAGTGCTAGAAAGAAAGCTTAGCATCTATAAGTCTCGTAATAGCATCATTCACCTGTATTGTGTATACACAGGCATTTGCTATCTGGACTGGATAACTAACCACCATCTGTAACACGATTTGTATGGGGAAAATGTGTTTGGCACATCGAACATCTAATTTACTAAGCAACATTTGCAGCACAGCCTGTGCATGTGTATGTGTATGTCTGCCAAGGTATGTGGACTGAGATGAATCAGGAATCAAGAGGTTTGAAATAAAAAATAGATTTGATTCCTAAATATGGCTGTAATGTGCACAGGAACAGATTTAGAGAAGTAAAACCCATGGATGGTTGAATTCAGTGGAAAAAAAAAAAAAACTAGCAATTTTATGTAATTCAACTATTTCTTCACCCACCCACTTGGCTGAAACCAAAGTGGTTTCTGTTCTCTTTTATCTGATGCTTAAGATGTCCTCAGATGGAAATGTAAGTCAGGCCACCGCTGAGTCATGAATGCATCCCCCAAAATGCCCATACACCATGACTAAGGAGATATTAATTCCACGTATTTCCTGTTTTCAAGTAGAAATTTCTGTAAGAAATGGCAGAGAAAATATCTCAGTTAGGTCTGACTTTATATCCATTAAACCAGTATATACTGTTAAGCCTTTGTTATTCCCCATGGATTTTTTTTTTTTTTTGAATAGTGAAACAACTTGAAGTGTCATGTTACATGGCATCCATCTGGGGTTTATTTCTTTGTAACTTGCCAATTTCTTAGAACCAAGCAAATCCCTTTAAGGGAATTAAAAATATAATAAAACAATACAAGAACAATGGAAATTATCTGCAGTTTTCCTAAAGAGATTGAGAAGAGCTGATTGAATAAGTGCAAGTCAAAGCAGCTCACACCAAAGGGAAACCAAAAAGAATATGACCTGATGATGCTGCAGAGTGGCCCGGAGCCATGTCACTGGGGTCACTAAGCCTCAGTGAAAAGGTAGGCCTTGGCACTTATTGGCTGTTCACGTTTGGAGAAGACTTTGAATATGTTTAGGTTTCAGCTGCTTCCTCTGTAAAATGAGGATAGTAATAATAAATGATATTTTGCTGCTATTGCTGTTGTGGCCAAAACGACTTGTTCCGAAATGGTGCTGATAAAAACACCTATGTTTTAGAACATTCGTGTGGCTCTTTTGGGCATTAGGGGACCAAGCAATTTGAAGTACATTCCATATATACTTTTGAGACCTGGAAAAAAAATCGTTTTTAGAAAAGGAGACATTTGGTTTTTTAACACACACACTTTAAAGTGTATTATTCTCTTCATAGAACTTTTGAGATTCACACACACACATGGAGGATACTTGTAATAAAATCGCTCTCAGTATTATATTGGAAGGGAACTTTATATTCTGCTTTACTGTAGGCTACTCTGTTACCTTAGGTTTTACTGGAGAACTTGAGATAAAAATCAGCTTGATATGTTACCATAACAAATTATATGAAACACTGGAGGACTTGACCTGTGGTTTTCCAAGTTTTCTCCACACCAGGGTCATGGGCTCTGGCTCTCACTAAGGTGCTAAGGTGGTGTCACACACTTAAATGAAGAGTACTGGGGTTGGGGAGGTGAGCAGGATATGGACATATCAGTTTGAGACACCAGTTTGAAATCCAAGTGTATGTACCATATCGGCAGTTGGATGTGTGAATCTAGATTTAGGGATGTGGTTGAGGCTAGAGATATAAATTTAGAGATATAAATTTAGTTTGTACACTATGTTTAAAATTATGAGACTGGATATGGTTACCTAGGGGCTAGCTCAGGCAAATAGAGGAGAGGTTGGACAAAATGGGACGTTCTATGACATGATATCTGCTACTTAGGTTTATTTCCTAGGCCAAAATAGACTCCTGTTAGACTTGTATTCAGAGAGATGATGAGAAAGTATTCTAACTTAAAATGAGACCTGAAGACTCGTTACATTCAAGGTTCCATAAGACATGGCAGTATGACTTGGTCCCATCCTAACAGGAGTAACATAAAAAAGATGGACAGATGGAACCTACCTGAGGTGGTTGTAGAGCCCAGCTGAAGGGGTGATTCATTGGGACAGTGTCCACCAGAGATGACAGCAGTGCCCAGCTGAGGCTGCAGAATTGAAAGGGGAGTCGAGTGGACACACACTTAAGTAATGGGAGGGGTCAAGAGATGAGAGAATAGCTGATGCCTTTTGAGGGCTGGCTGAAAAGAGAACATAGAAAGCACCTGGGGATGTGCAACAGTACTTTGCAGGAGACACTTTAGGGAGGGCTGTGGAGCAGAGGAAACTTTGTAGGCCGCTGAGCACTCACATGTGACTGGGCTTCTGTGATGCATCCCAAGGATCATAGTCCACCTCTTGCCCTTCTCCATTTCTGTCCCTTCATAGGTTTCAATTATAGGCAGGCAGCAGGCATGAGCAGTAAAGGTAATTTAGCAGCCAGTGCTTTAACACTGTGTTCTTAGAAGTCCTAGAAATTCCTGAGTTCCTCAAAGTTGGGTCTCCCCACCTCTACCCCACCTCAGCCAGAGCACTCTCTCTTTATTCTGTTTTACATTACAGCTTCCATGAAGTTTCATTTGAAAGGAAAAATAAAAAGAGTGATTTCTGCAGCTTAATTAAAAAATAAAACCAGTGAACTGCAGAAAGCATAAAGTGGCTGAATATATAAAATATGCAGATGTGATTTGTTTAAGAATCAAACAAAAATGTATTATTTGACTGATCATCTAAACCAAACATGAAAGACAGAGGGAGAAAGAGGAACAAAATTGTCATACAACTGCAGTTAGTAGTGAGGTTATTTTATTGGTCTAATTCACTGACAGACTGCAATTCAATTGAATAATCTTCAAACGCACTATATGCATCTTCCGGAATGACGTCAACAGTGACCTTTTAATGTATTATTATTTTTTTAATTCTTTGTGTCATAAATTCAGTACAATTGTAGAAACAAAAGCATCATTTTATTCTTGAACTGTGCTTCCAGGACTTGGCTAAACAATGGACTGGGCATTGTTTCTCGATTCAAAACACAGAAGGAAATGTAAAAAGAAGTCTATAGTAGGCACTTTTCTTCTTCTGAAATTATTTACCTTTAAAAAGGAGATAGGGGTAAAATGATTACAGAAGAAACCGTTGAGCCAAGAGAAGAATAAAATCTTTAGGTTCCTAAATCATGAAATGTTAAAACGTGTTATTTCATTCCCTGTGTGCCCACGTGCTACACCTTCTAATTCTGTTCCTCTCTCAAAGCACAGCTTACATCTCCCCTTTTTTGTGATGATTTTCAGGAATGGTTTGGCATCTCTTGGCCAGCGTACACACATAACCCTGATCATGCGATTGTGTTCCATTTCTTAGATGTCTTTTAAACCCATTTGAATACTAAGGCCTTATATTCCTTTTTTCTTAAAGTGGCATATACTAGATGCTTAAAAAAAACAGAGACCACCAAAATCCACCTGTAGGTGAACAGGATTGGTTTATGACTCATTGCACTGAGTGAGAACGCACACCAAGGGGACTGGTGTGCGTTGGAATGACTAATTATAGGATTTAGGCTTATATTAGGTGATTTGGGGGAAGGTTTAAGGAAACAGGACTTTGCTCTGGATTGGGTACTGTCAGGAAGTAGGGGTAATTCCATAATTGGATATTTTTTTAAATTGTATCTAGAAGGAAAGAAGACTAGCTTAAGACTAAAGCAGCAGCAGTAACTCATGTTCATCAGGAGAGGAGGATTTGGGTCTTTTTGTTGTTTGGATAGTGTTCATGTTTTTGTGTTTAGACATTATTATGGAGTGGTCTTGTTTTTGTCCTGATCCATCACAGCCACAGAGTGGCCTTGCCTAGTGTTGGTGTTCCGTGAAATTAGTTCCATCCAACAGGGGAACATCAGGGCCTGGCTTTGAGCTCCAGCCAGCTCCCGCTGTCAGGGACTGCTCTGCTTTTTCACAGTGTTGAATTGAATTGATTTTCAGCAGCATTACATCATTATCAAGGATTCCTATTTGATACCTTGGGTGCCTGGAAGGCATCCCAAGAGAGAAGACCTCAGCTTTAATCTCTGATCTCCCCTTTCTTCTTATACTAAAGACATTATATAATTTCTTTACAAGGCTACCTTTTGATCCGTGGCAGGGGTCACTCTGAACTTCAGTGAAATGTCCTAATTCTTTCCTTTCTCTGGAATCTCATGGTAAGGATAGAAACCTAATTTCTTCTTTATGTTATCGAGGCTCTGAAAGCTAGTCCTTGGTGTCCTCATCCCATTCTCTAAAGGGACTAGGTTACAGTGAGGTTTTGCTGAAGGGGGCAAACGAACCGTCTTATACAATATAGCCTTCCATGACTGAGGACTACCTTCTGTACTCAGCTAGCCTGCCATTTCATGCCACCTAAAACTGTTTGAAAGTTTGGGGTAAAAAATTAGCATACGTCTATTTGATCTAATCATATGTAAAACATTTGTTTGGTAATTTGTTTATAATGGAAACTGACTTTTGAGCAATGTTTCATAATCCTGTCTGCACAGCAGAATCAAAGAGACCCTGGATTAATTGACTGGTGTGGGACCCAAGTCTGTCTTTCTGTCTGTTTGTCAACCTACCTACCCACCCACCTATCTACCTAAAATAGAAAAGAAATATTCCCAAGGTGATTCTAACAAGACTCATTGTTAACAATAAAAGAATCCTTTACCCTGAGATAACAATGTTGTTTTCTTTTGAGGTCAAAGAAGATTTGTGACTATAGGTATCCAAACTTGGTATAATTGTCTTAAAATCGTGATAACGTATTTGCTTAGGCTAATGAATTTCACGTGACTGGCTCTTGAAAAAGCAGTCTTAAGCTAAAGGTCTAAATGAGGAGTGAAACTGCTTAAAGCAAAACTGGCTAGTTTCTCCAAGGCTCTGATGAGTTAAAATAATTCTGCATCTATGGTCATCTTCCCTGCCCTATAAACAGGATGAGGGAACAGCAGCAGTAAAAACGGGAGCGCCAGTGACTGACGCTGGATTGGCAAGCAGACATATAAACAAAGTCTTGGAGAAAGCTATTTTTACAGCAACTGAAAGGGAAGCCCCAACCTCTGAAATGACTGAGAGACTTTGGTGTCTACAAATAGCCAACATTTGATAATAATTACTCATTGATAAATATCTTCCATTATGTATTGGGAATTAATCATTGGTTTAATACATATTCAGCTATCTATTATACTTATAATTTATACAAAATCATTTTAAACTAAACCACATAACTTCCTACTGTATAAATAGCAATATGTTTCAAACAACTGACAATACTAAAACTCTCAAGGAGCAGATGGCTGAGGTATAAATGCTAACTCACATAACTCAACCTCCATGGAGGGCAGCGTGAGGGGCCCTTAAAAGTGTTACTCTGTAACTGATTGTAATCATGATCTTAGAGAGAAAGATTGTATTTGTTGCAAAAAAAAATCGACTAAGCAATGTTCTCTATCATATATGTTAATATTTATATTTATCTATATAGTTGCTAAAAATTAACATTTGGGAATTGACTGGTGTGATATATACATGGAAAGATAATGGACTTATAACTCATTAAATTAAAAGTTGGATTCCTAGGATTCATTATTACCTTTAATTATATTCTAAAGAGAGGTATTGAGAATTTTTAGTGGGAATATGCTACAGGATGCCTCAAATTTTAAAAATATTAGTGTTTGTTTTGGGAAAAAAAAGAGAAGTAATATAATTGATAGGTTAAAATTGAGGACCCCGGAGCCAGACTTCTTGGGTTTAAATATTAGCTTCATTATGTACTAGCTCTGTATGATCGTAGACAAGTTATTTAACATTTCTGTACTTCATCCTCACCTGTAAAAGGGGCAATAATGACACTCATAGAATGTTACTGTTGTGAGGATTAAATTATTTAATATAATGAAATAGCTGGAACAGTGCCTGGTGCAGAGTAAGCTTTTATTATAAATACCAGGTGTTTAGATTTTTGTTTTATCAGAGAGAATTGAATAGTGTGAAATGGATTTTGATTGAGCAAAAAAACTTCTTGAAACAATCTTTGTTTTTTGAAGATATTTTTCTGTAATGACACATGGTTCAGTGTCAGTAATATTTTATGTTTTAAGTACCAGGTCTAAGGAATGAGCCTTAGAAAACCTCTGAGACTGGGCTTGTTTGCCTTTCTATCAGTCTACTTTGTCCTTCTTAGGACTTCTGAAGGAAAACAATAATTTCTTTGAACAGAGATTTCTTTGTTTCCACCTCAAGATGAATAAAAAACCCAAATCTAATTAAAATAATTTCAAAAGATTTTTGTTTATAGAGTGAGTAATGGTTAAGTATTTGTTGTAGAAAGTGCTTTTACAAGCATAGAGGACCCCGAAGGACAGAGAGGATGTCTGTCATCCTTTGTCACACACTTCCTTTTATCTTCAGGGGCTTTATAAGGTTGACATCTTGAATTCTTAAAGTGCTGAGGTGAAGATCACCCACGGGCCTTTCTGGAAAGCAGGTCCTACCAGTTCTTGAGGGGTCCTGTGAGTGTCTGTACCCTGCCTGGCTGGATGCTCACTGGTTTGTAGTTACTAAGCATCTTCTTTAAATGTGACAGAGGAAATCAATACCAACATACCAGCCTCGGGGCCCCAGGAGAGTGGGGGTTTCCACACTGGAGAGGAATGCTGGCATTTCTTAATAAATGAAATCAAACTACCTTATGATAATACATAAGCTCAGATACTACAGAGGAATGGAGATTTTAAAGATATTTCTATGTTTATGTCTGAGGAAGCAGGACCATGAGTTCCACTTCAGTTACTTTTAATTGACATGGCACTGGGGTTGAAGCTGAAGCTCCCATTATTTAGCAACCATTATCTAAAAATTAATAATAATAGCAGCAGGAACAAAAATGAATATTTACTGTACATTTATCACATCCTGGCATGGTTATATGCTTAACGTATTAAGTATTACTTGTTTGATCCTCACAAACAGCCGTGTAAATGTCACTGCCAGCACAGGCTCCCAGAGCGTTGGTGGCAGGAGATTCTAAGTTAGAAAAACAGGGGGCAGAGTCAGTGGTGCTGGGATTAAATCAAAGGCATAAGATGATGCAGAAAACACCAAATCTGGATCAAACCCAGGTGTTCTGACCCTGTGTCTCATGATCTGGCGTTTCTCCAACTGCAGAGTTTCAAAATGAGAACAGGGAATCAGTCCTGAATACAGTATTTTTATGTAAGGCTAATCCCATCCTTCTCTTTATTTAGTGCCTTTCACTGAACCTTCTATTATAAACACAGACAATGTAATTTAGCATTTTTTTTTAAATAAGACAAAATGTTTAGTTCTGTTACATGGCCATGTGCTAATCTCTGAAGTTATAGGGGGTGTTAGTCTTCATGGGAACTATATCCCGTGAAGAAAAGATTTACATAATCCCTAATACTACCCTGCTGTCCTGAGTGAATTACATTTTTCCATTATAATCCTTGTTCCCCCACTTTCTCACTCTGATTCTGAAAAAATGGCCTAATTTTCTACCAGGGAAAGAAAAGGAGGCCATTAGTTTGTGTCTGGAAACAGTGAAAAAATTACTGAGCTATTTACAAGCTCTGCACATGTGGAATCAATCTAATTTTCCATTGGATGGTTCAAAAATGTATTCAAATCATGCAGTTTTGAAATGCTAAACTTTGGAATTTATTTCTTAATAGGAAGTTTTTTAAAGATAGTTTGCCTGATGAATATCCCCCTTTGTGAATCTGAATAACAAATAGCTTATAATAATATATAAGCAATCTTAATTTATGTTTTATTCCTGTTTCCTGAAGGTCAGGGCAAGTCTGGCAATGTGTATTACTGCTCTCTTCCTACTGGGGAGGTGATGACTGCAGAAAATCCAAAGAAAATCAGGGCAAGAACAAATCTCTCTGTTCCATTAGGCTCCTATTTTGATATTTGCCCATGAATTTGAAGTCATACTTAATTAGCCATAATCTAATTTCTATGCAAGATTTCTTTTAAAGAATATGACAATGTTTAAATACATGTAGATTTTTAAATGAGACCTTTAAAGCAATAAGTTAAAGGTAATAAATGATTAACCTAGAACTGAATATCTGTAAGAACTCCTGAGATGCAACACTTCAAAATCTAGTTGAACTGTGTTAAAATATGTAAATTCCTCAAAGTCAATGAAATGCAAAATGATTGATAGTTAGGTTATGTGCCAAACAAGATCCATATTCCTGGCCCAGTATAAACTTTCCCCATGTGTTTGTAATAATGAGGCTGGAGGTATGGAAGAGACATAAAGACATGAAATTACTATTAGAATAACAATCTAAATTTATATATAGTAATTTGTTTTTGATCTTTGTAGCAGCTTCACAAAGTTAGGTAATATTTTCTCCATTTTACAAATTAGAAAGCTTGAGTATACAGGGGATAATAGAAGTAGTACATGGAAGACAATGTAATATAATGGAAGGAGAATAGACTTTGTGATTAGACAGACAGATTCAAAACCCCAGCTCCAATTCTTAGTGGATATATTATTTAGTCTCTTATTTTTATCATCTTTAAAATAAGATAATTCTACTTCACAGAATTGCTATGTGAGCCAAAGGCAATGAGGTATGTGGAATGCCTCACCTTGTCTCAGCTTAGCTTTTTTCCTGGAAGATAGTGGTCTTAACTCTAGGAGACTCCAAACCCAGTGCTTCATGGATATTTGGTGGAGATCTCTATTTAGACATTCATGACTTCAGGGCACTTTTTCCTGGGCCTTATTGCTGAAGCCATAGGGTGCCCCTTTCAAGAGAGGAGTAAAGTAACCTCTGTCCCAGATAGAAATTATTACCTTCCTGATGCCTTATTCTCATCTGGATTTAACCATCATTATCCCCAAGTGGTAAAGCTCTACAAATGTATGTATACAGTAAGAATTACATGGTCCTGCTGCTTATATTTTATATGCTTTGTTTTTAAGTACTTTGTGGGTGCATGTGTTCACCAGCTGTAAGAAACTGTTTTATCCATAATCAGAATTCTCATTTCCCACAACATGTGTTTACTGATCTCCCTGTGTGCATGGCTAAAGCTATTTGTTTGTGACATACAGGATATTTATGGCTTTTATGGCATTACCTATATCGAACGTCTACAAACGAAGAAGATGACAGGCACTGGTCAAGTTCACTGCCAAATTGGAGAAGTAGAGGAACAGGGGGAGAAATTATTTGTACAACATTACACAGAAAGTCCATGACAAAGCAGTAATGGAAACCCATGCTACTGACCTCTTCTCCAATTCCCTCTCCTTGAGAGAGAGCAATACTACCGCACGCAGCTCCTGGGCGTGTACTCATATCTTCATTCTTTTGCACATGCACAAGTGTGTTTTCCAGGGATACCACTGCAAGGGGCTCTACCACCCCCATACAACTTATATTTAGCTCTGAAGACAAGGGTTTGCTTGACCTAGACAGAAATCAAAGGGGAGGCCAGATCGTTGGGGCCTGGAGAGGGGAAGAAAAACTAAAAGAAGTGGCTCTGCAGAAACTCAGGAAAATCTCTGACCTTGAGGTCCTTGGAGAGAAGGAATTCTAACCCCCATGGTGACAGAGTTGAATTACAATATAAATGCTTCCAAATATCTGTTGCCAGGAAGCAGATGACATGCTAAATTACTCTGCAGATTGACTACTTAATTCAGTGATTTCCTGAGTCAGGAGTTGCCAGAAGAGCCATTTTGTCCTTTCTGGCAAAAAAGCCACTGGGATTGCTGTCTCCAGTCCTCTTTCCTGTGCTTCCTGCGTAGGAAGGCCTGTTTCCTGCAGAGATGCCTGATTAGACAGCGCTATTTTAGTAGGCTGGAGACTCTGCAGCAAGAGAGGTCTTTCATTTCATACTGATTTGTGGGCAGTGTGGATGTCATATACATCACAGAAATATAAATCCTCTTAGAGAATGTAAAATCGTGAATTAAAAGCAAATTAGACCAAGTAAAGTTCTGAAATGTCGTATTGCAACATTTCCATCTGTTTGTTTTTAAATATTTTGAGTTGGTAGGTTTATTTTGTGTATGAAGAACTGTTTCAGTCTTACTGCAGTTCTTCAAAACTGAATTTTGAGCGATGGGATTAATATTTACTGGGAGAATATGATGTTGTTCAGGAGTCTGATATTGGTGAAGAATGACTTTGAGAAGATGGCCCAACAGTGGGCTAGAGCTTTAATGCTTAAGGACCATGGGCCACAATGGGGATTTTATAGACCTTGATGGATAAACTATTTGTATCCCAGCTTATAGTTACTCCTGTGGATTTCTTTAGCAGGAACTAACAGTTGTCTGTGAAAGAAGTAAAGTAGCTGAATAAGATGAATAAAATTCAGCAAAGCTAAATAAATACGTATAATTCAGCAAAGTTAAATAAAGGTCAGAACATGCAGGCAAAAGGAAAATATGGGTAGGAAGCAAATTTGAACCACAAATAAATTTGTTCACAAAACATGGGGAGTAAAGATTTATCTCTTCTGATACTCATTTGACGTTGATTCCACATGACCTAATGTTATTGTGTGTTCCTGACCACTCAATTAGATTGTTAGCTTCTCAAGGGCAAGGCTCTGTCTTGGGCCCTTTTGAGTTCTGTGTCTTATTCAAAGGCTTATTTACATGTACTCCTTAAATGTTTGCTGGTTTTGATGGCGATGTTTGTCTTTTTTCATCCACAAGGCTCTATTTTAGAACACCCAATATACAATATCATTAAACACATTAGCAATTACTTCTGGAATTGTTATTTTAGATCACTGGGCATCTCAACTTAATTGCCTTTAAGCAAATTTGGGGTCTTTAAGCAAATTTGGGGGTGCTTTGTTGAATAGTTTCTAGTTTCTATTTGAGGTTTCCACTCCAACCTCTGGGTACTAGTCAGAGAGCTCACTGTTACTAAGGCTATTTGTACCAAAGAAAATCATCCATTAATCATGAGAGTATTGTAGGAGGGATTCTTTCCATGGTGGAAGGGGTCTTTTACCACTTGATGCTTTTCCAATTAAAGGTCTACAGCTTATTTTCATAGTTTTTGTTGCTTTAGTTCTAAAGAAAATAATATAAACTAAATACTTGATAGATGGCTTTAGAGTTTCCTTTCTTGACTTTTGGGTGTTGTTTCCAGTAGATTATGCAGGCTCCAGGGGTCCCTGGATGTATCATCAGTCAGTTTGGAGATTTGTTGTCAAAAGAAAGCTAAAAAAACAAAAGAGAAAATCTAAAACTTCCCCTTTGGCCTTTTTTTTAATAGCACTGGTGAAAAATTTAAGGGCATCTAAACTTTATACAAATTTATTAACTAGAATAAGATTTGAGTAATATTTTTATTAAGACTTGCAATTCTGCTCTATTAATGTAGGGAATGAATAATTAATTCTAGTGTACATCGATAATTGATAACCTGATGTATAACCAAAAAACAGAGAACAAAATTCTAAACAAATTCATTAGCTCAGCTTATTAATATAGCATGAATATAGATTTTACAATGTCTTAGTCTGTATTTTGAGTCTCTTTTTTATTTGTATATCATATTCACCAGAGGGCCAAAAAACAGATCTCATCTAGAACAATAACCTTCTCTGGAAGAATAAATGGGGAAAATGGAATAAAACCTTTTTTTAAAAAAAGTAGTTGTGAGAAGTGAGAGGAAAATTTCTATATATGTAATTGTATTTTAAAGCTATAATGTTTAAATAAGTGTGGTACTGACAGAGATATGGACTGCCCAGTAAATCAAAGTAGTCTAAGAATAGATCATATTATAAAAGATCATCCAATATATAGAAAGATGACATCACAAATCAGTTTGAAAAGAGAATATACAATAAATGATGTCAGAACAATTGGTTAATTACTAGAATAAAAATCCCATGGGATTCTCATTTAATAATATATACCAAAATATATGAAGATGAATAAAATACTCTAAAATGAAACTGTTAAAGTACTGAAGGAAAATATAGGTTTTTATTTATTCGATCTTATGATGGAAGTAAGCTTTGTAAGGGAAAACAACCTCAAAGAAAAAACTTTGACAATAAAGAATATTTAGAACCTTTGTGTGTCTATAAAATGTAAATCAATTTTATTAGCAAAAACTTTTTGAATAATATTAGCAGCATATACAACAGACAGTTACCATAATTATATAAAAAGTTATTACAAATCAATAATATAAATATAAAAATACCAAATATTTAGTAAAGATATTGAACAGTTAATTGATAAAGAAAAAGTGCAAATGGCTAATAAACAATGCAAATTCAATCTGTAAGAATTAAAAAAGTGCAAACAAAATCAATATATCCTTTTTCTCCCATCAAATTACCAGAAATTTTAAAATTATAATGCTTTTCACTATGATAAAGATATAAATAAATATATATAGTTTTCTGGAGGAGGATTTAGAATGTGTATTTTAAAAGCCTTAACAATTTGCCCTTTTATCCAGAAATTCTACTTCTAAGAATCTACCCAAAGGAAATAATAAGAGATGTACAAAATGCTTTATGTGCAGATATATTCATGTGGCATCATGTCTTATGATACAATATTAGGAAAATGACAAATGCTCAACAATAAAGAAATAATAAATAAAATTCTATAAATTCATATCATGGACTATTATGCAATCTTTACAAATTGTGTTTCTAAGAATGACAAAATGAAATGTTGTTAATATATTCTTAAATTAAAGAAAAAGCAGGATACAAAATAATGTAATCTGAATATTGAGGTGTGGGGTGGAAGACACAGGAAAACAAGAAAAAGGAAATGTGAGTATAAATTAAGAAAAACAAAAATAACAATAAGAGGGAAAGAAATCAGAAGTTAAAGGTCTTTTTTTTCTATGGGGATAATGGATATTTTTAATATTTTAATTTTATACTTTTCTGAATATACAAAATTATTTTTTATTTTCATAGAAAGAAATAACTTTCACAATAAATTCTTTTTTTTTTTAAGTATGAGTGCTTGGATTTTTGGGGTGATAAGCTTTCCCAGAGCAGTGGCAACAAACGGGGCTTATCTGTTCTTTCCAGTCAAGACACCAAGAGAGTGACTGTGAAGTGGTCTGGGCCCTTTCTGTTCAAGTGCCTAAACAATACATTTAATTTGGCAGCTTATAAGGTCAATAATAGGGTTGGTTAAAAATGAACCACATGAAAAATGCAACATGGTCAGTGGCTACAGAATGCCTTGTCCACAACAGGTCTTTCATTGTGTAGACCTGGTTCCATTGCCTTTCATGATGTGGGGCGATGAGGGAAGCTAGGTGGACTCTGGTATTCACACCTTCTGAGAATGTCTGTCCAGGGATGGGTCCATTTCCATGGTAGTTAAGGACAAAAGTCTTCTTGTGGAAAGCCCATCCAACAGAAATTGCTGCCCAGAACAAGCTTGGTTAGTGTCCTGAGTGTTCATTAATGATTGATCAGACAGGTCTTTAATTACAGCTCCACTGCCTCTACTATTCCTCTGGGGTTAAAGGTGGGAGGATCGCAAGTAAATGGTTGCAAGTTATTCCTTAGAAGATTCTGGGGACTGCTTTGTTGCATGGCTAACAGTGTGTAAGAAATATAAAAAAAAAAAAGAAGTTTTTTTTTTGTCTAGAATTGGATAAAAATGTAATTATTGTCTCATGACACATACACATCATTGGTCTTTGCAAGGCACTTATTTTATTTATTTGTTTGTTTGGCTATTTTTATAATGCAGTAATTACCAGTGAACCCACTGTCTCATAGCTTTCATCTAGCCAATGGTCCTCTACAATCCCATTCTTCTCTTCCCCTTCCTGAGGTAACCACACTGTGTATCCTGTATTCACTATTCTATTGCTATCCTTTTTTATATTCTTTCAGCCAATCTCTACATGTTTCTTAAGAGTACAATTTTTACTTTTTTATTTTATATAAAGAGTAATCTTTCAGATTCATCTATATCATTGCATGTTCCTTTGTTTAATATCCTATGTGTGACTGACTACATCATAGGCCATTCCTATGCTCTCTCATTGACTAGCATTTGGGCTATTTCCAGCTTTCTATTGTTTTAACCATGAACACTCTTGTATGTATCTCCTGGGAAACATGTTTGGAATTTCTTTTAGGTTTATGCCTAGGAATGAAATTGCTGGATTGAAGGGTATGAGAATGTTCAACTTTAGGAGCTAATGCCAAAATCCTCTTCAAATAATTTTACCAACTTATACTCCCACCACCCATATTTAACAAATGCTTTGTAGATATATAACTTCTCTAACATGAGGGATTATCAGACACTTTAATTATTACCAGTTGAATGGGTATAAAATTATATTTTATTGTGGCATGGATTTATATTTCCCTGAGCTGAAGTTAAAAATCTATTTATGTGTTTATTGACTATGGTTGATTCCTCTTCTGTGAAATGATTAATCATAACTTTTTTCTATTTTTCTTTTTTTATGTGTGTTTCTTATTGATTTATTGACCTTCTTTATATATTCTTGATATTAATCCTTTGTTGGTTATATGCTGCCAAAATCTTCTTTCAGTTATAAATTTCTCTTTTAATTCTACTTAAGGTACCTCTTAATAAATGTCTTAATTTCAATTACTTAATTTTATTGAGGTCAAATTTATGCCTTTTTAAATTTTTGCTTTTATAAGTTAGCATGTTCTGTGCTTTATATTCTTTCCTTCTTGGAAGTATAAAAACTATTGACTGATATTTCCTCCTAAGGGTTCTAAAGGTTTGATTTAGACATTTAGAGGGAGTTGTGTTATTCCACTTCAAAGCAAACTAAAATTAACATAGGTCCCTTAAGATCCAGTGGAAATGTCTATTGAATCAGACAGTATATATCAGAAAGAGAAGCAGGGCCTGAAAAATTGTAAATACTCAGTAGAAGTGCCCTGTGATATCCAGGTAGTGGCGCCCTGGTTAGTAGAAGAAAGTAGTATATCTATCTACATTCAGTAACTTACTGAGTTTCCAACCAGACTTGTTTTTGTACACCTGAGAGTTGGGATCTCCCCAAATAGCCAGGTGACCTTTAAAGAGCCTGCACCTTTTTAAGGGATGGAAGAAAGTAACAGTGATTGAACCATATTATTGCCCAAGACTGTTGAAGAAAAACTGAATTACATTAATTTCAGAGATATTCATCTGTTTTTCTAAGTTCAAGCATTTCTGTTAAGGGTATTTCAAAAGGTAAACTTCTCCTACATGTTTCCCTCTATTGCAAGTGTTCCCCACTATGCTTTGTTGTTATGAGGAGAGTTCTGTAGGCATCTACAGAAAATGAGATATTTATGGCTATTTTCTAGAAGTCTCTTTTCTTACTCACTTTCTCCCTCTCAGATGTGTTTGTTTCTTACTACATATGTTCTTTCTTAATCTATTCCTATGCTTCCAGAGCTGCCTAAAACACTGGCGACCACAGGTGGAGTTGTAATCCCCCTCTATGTTAATGAGGCAGAGCCAGTGGCTATACTTGCTGCTCTCTCATTGGCATCCATATGCATTGTCTTGCTTGTGATTTAAGTTGTAACAGGTGTCTGTGAGTGGGCTCTGGGCTTCCTGCTACCGGATATGATTCTGTTACACTTTGGACAATAGTTGGGACACTAGCATCTGGAACTATAAAGAATAATGATTAGGGTATATTTAAATATCCCCAGACTTTAAAATAGCATTTGTATGCACTAACGACTTCCTGACAAATAAAAGGCCTCCTTATAAAGGCAAAAGCCCTTTCTACTTGTCAGCCTTTGCAAGCTGGCCTTTGAATTAGGCACCATGCCTGAGATCTATGGGAAATTTAGTAGTGATTGTTGCTGACCACTAGAATGCATGTGCTTGGAGAAATGTGGTGCTACAAACTAAAGATTCTTTGTATTATCATTTAACTATGGAAAACTATCCTTTGCATCATTATAAAATATGGTGATTATTTTTAGCAAAAAGATGGTTGAAAAATTTAAAGGCAGTAAGTCAATCCTTAAACAGCTATTAAGTGCTGTGATGAGATAGGGTTACTACCTCATTTCTATTAGATATGGAATTAATTCTAAAGTTACCAAAATAAAGGATAATAAAGGCAATTTATGCAGCAAAGATTTCTCCCTTGGGCAAGGCACTTCACAGAAGAAGAAAAATATTTAGCCAATACACAAATGAAGACATGTTCATCTTTAGTGGTCATGGAAAGGCAAGTGCAAGTACTATTTTATACTCAAGTGATTGGCAAAAATTTAAGAGTCTGACATTCTCAAGTATTGGAAATGACAAGGATTGCCAGGATCTCGATGTTGTTGGTGGGACTGTGCATTGGTGCAATCTCTATGGAAGATAGCTTTACATTACTTTCTAAAGTTGAACAGCATGAACACCCTACTCCACCAATTCTGCTCTTGGGTACATACCCAAGAGAAACTTACATATTAATAATAGGAGACATGTATTTAAAAAGGTATAACTGCATTGTTTATCATAGTAAAACACCAGTATGCAGCCCAAGACCCATCAAAAGGACTGTGGAATAATTAATATTCACATGATGAATATTGTACATTAATCAAAGATAGTGAACTACAGAGACATGTAATAATATAGATGAATCAAAGTTAAAAAACTATACTAAAATATATACTTTGTAAGGAGTGCATATATATGCAATAGTACTATTTTAAAAGGAATTAAGTGAGTCATAAACACAAGATTCAGGATTATACTTCATATCAGTTGAATTTGGGGATTGAGATGCTGGGGACTGTGGAGTTAGATGGAGATTGGTATCAAGGTTCTGGCTATTGTTTTGGGAAGTACATCTCTGGGTGCTTATTACATTAGAAATAACTAACTGAAAACCCAATAGAAGCTGGCGATGCAAAATTAGTGGTAAGTATAATTGTGCTTGATTCTATTCTGTTCACCTGAGGTCTATCGTTCAAAAAGAAAAACCTTTTATTTCTGAAGTAAACTATACAAGAATTTTGTAAAGACTAGAAAGTGATAGAAAACAGTCATGACAAGTTTGATTCTGACTCTATCCCTTACTAGCTATCTATCTTGAGCAAGTTACCTAATCTTTCATGCTTCAGTTTTCTCATCTGTAAAATGAGAATTATATTGTGCTTTCTTGATACTGTCATAATAAGAATTTATTGAGATCAGATGTGTAAAATGTAATGAATTTAGCTTAGTGCCTGGAACAGGTTAAGTATTCAGAAAATATCAGCTGACAATATTATTAATGGTAGTGCCAGTAGTTTCCTTTCTTGGACTGATTAAGTTAAAATGCGTCTTCCCTTTTTATCTAGTTCTGTTCTAATTCACAAGTCTTTCCCAGCTATTCTAGTCACTGTATCTTATGTTCACTTTTAAATCCTAGGTTAGGCCTGAGTGCTCACCCCACATCAGCTTTGAAAAGGAAAGGTTCTTCTCTGTTTGAACTGCAGATCCCATCCTTTGGCTTCTTGCTGCCACTAAATCGGCAATTCCTGTGGGAACAGAATTAGCTGAGAAATTTTTGACTATGTAAGGTGCTGGCAGATGCCTACAGCTTCTTATTTAGGCAACTTGAGGAATTAGAAAAATGAGGAGATAGGAAGGATGATATGGCTTTTGGCAATATAAATATGGAAAATAAGTTTGCTGGTTAAAATGTTTTCTTTCTTTGGTATAAAACTTTTTTAATATACCTGAAAGAAATCATATATGGCAAAAAAATGTATATCACATTTTTCTCTATGGCAATCAGAAGCAATGCTA
Source organism: Macroglossus sobrinus (assembly GCA_004027375.1). Lineage (NCBI taxonomy): Eukaryota > Metazoa > Chordata > Mammalia > Chiroptera > Pteropodidae > Macroglossus > Macroglossus sobrinus. Next base: position 108,170 of record PVKZ01002116.1, read on the forward strand.
AGTAGGGATTGAATTTTACATTTAGTAATAACAACTTTTATCTTTCTGATAACAGTTAAAATAGAGGTTAAGAACAATTCACTGATAAGAGTTATGTAATTATACTATGATTTATAAAAAAAAATTTTCTACTGAAATTCTAATTTATGTACAAAATGGGATACTAATGATATATTTATAAATAGTTTAGGTTCCTAAATGAAAAAAATGTGGCAAAAATGAAAAGAAATAAAAATTATATATATTTAAAAATCACTGTTTTTATAGTTGCTGGAATTTTATTGTTGCATTAAACAACAACCTTGCATTAAGCTAGAGGATTAGCAGTTTGCCCTTCCTGAAAAAGATGAATAAAGGAATTTCTAAACTGCAGTTAAAAAAATAAACCTTGTATCATAGCAACTTTTTCATTTATTTGTAAAAATCCCCAGTTAAACTACTTCAAAAGAAATTTCAGAATACCTCTGCCCCTGGCTCTGTACAATTTCAATTGAAATTGCTGTCAGTGATGGTGGAGGAATTTTGGCATATATAGGAAAGGAGATACATTTTGAGACTGGATGGGAATGAAAATATTTCCTAGTTTTCAGAAAGGAGAAGAAATTTAGTTTCCTCAAAAAGAAAAATTTGATATTGATACTGACAAAACTTTGGAATACATTGTCATCATGAGCCTGTAGAAAGGGAAGAGATGATTTTTGAGTCAGAGTAAGGTGATAAGAATTCCCCTGAAAGACCTCACTTCCTTTCGATAGGGCCACTGAACTGGCAGATTAAGCAACTCTACAGCTGGTTGGGAGGGCAAATAAGTTAGAACCTAAAATAGCTTGACAGGATAGAACAATGGGCCAAATCTAACAAGATAAAATGTAAAAGGGAGATATATAAAGGCTGCCCTTAGTTCCAGGAAAATTAGCAACACAAACACAGGAGGGTAGGCATATGGCAAGACCAGCTAGTAGGTTTAGGTTGCATTCTACACGCTGGCGTCTTGCTGAGAGGCTGTGTCTATTCAGAGAGGGTGCCTCTTCCTAATTTGCAAAAATGTGCCATAAAGCAGAAGGGTGAATGCTGGAAAAATAAAAGTTAGGAGTTTGATTAAATACACACCCTGCAAGTTACTGCTACGGTGTGGTCGCCAAGGGTTGGGGAGGGCATTTCTTGAAGTGCCAATTCCAGAGCAATGGTGGTCAGTGTCCAAGCTGAGCCAGACATATTGAGAGTAGAAAAGAGGACAATGGTAAATCGAAGCACAACTAGAAGAGAGGTGAAAATTCTGAAAACCATGACCTCTGAGGAATAGTGAAAAGAATTTAGTGTGAAAAAGGGGTGCTTTAGGGGGTCATGATGGATTCCCCACTAATAAACTAAGTGTGAGCATAGGACAGTGGAAAGCAGATCACTCAAGGCCAAAAGGAAATCAAAGAATGTTTTTCTTAAAAAAATTTGCATTTAAAATTTAAAGAAAACATAAAACGTTTTTCAATAGGAGGGAATTTTGAACTAAATTTTGTTCTCTTATTTCACAATTTAGTTTTAAAAAATTTTGAATTACCTATTGGAGCACCAGATTCTTTTTAATGCTTAGGGCTTTTAAAATCTTAACCAATATCATTTAAGCTATAGAACTTTACATCCATTTGACTCATCCACAAATGGCATGGGCAATGTTGTAATGCAGTTGAGTTCCTTCTTGCCACAGTGGTTAAGGCTGAGAGCAGGCGCCACTTCTTGAATGTGATCAAGAGGCAATTTAGATAAAGAGAAGGGCTAGATGGCTTGTAAGGTCTCTGCCCACACTAAGATCCTATGGTTCTGAAAACAAGCAATTTCCATTCAGAATGATTATACCAAGACTATCATCATTGGTATGATTGTCCGGTTTTTCAAGAAGAACTCCAGAAATAAAAGGAGAAATATAATACTTGTGATGCAAGAATCTGGGATGTGCTCAATATTTTCTTTTTCCTTTTCAGGGGTTTACTAGGGTCACTTCATGAATCTCCTGGAGTCTCGGGCCTCGAGTGTCAGTAGTTGAGCTTTGGAACAGAACACTGCAAAGTCTTAGGTTTGATTTTGGTGGGGGCTAGTTAGTGTTTAAAGGTTTGATTTCAATGCAAGCAAATCAACTTGCAGCTATTTTATTGCAAATTGTAACTGTCTTTACCAAGTAGCAAGTGGGCAAATGGGGGATGGATGGATGAGTTAATAGTTACATTTCTTGCTTGAAAAGCAGGACAAAGCCTCATCTTTCATGTATATTGCGTAGCTGCAACATCTTGTATTTATTTTCTGTCACAGTGATTATCATCCAGAAATGACTATCTTTTACTTCCCATTTGATTGAGCCATGGGTTTATCTTATGAAAATATAAAAAAAGTCAAACACATATTTTCTGATGCGCTATATATATAGTATATATAATATATTATATGTTCCACCTTTAATAAATTGTCTAATGGGGAAGAATTTGGTTTTCCTTGGTTATGTCCTTATTCTATTTATTTTCAAGAAGAGGATAGAATAGCTGATGAGATAGCAATTAAAGGAAGAAGCAAAGCCATCCAGGGCTCGCCATGCCTCAAATATACTTCTACCTCTATTAGTTACTTGACTTTTAATGTCACTGGGTTTATGCTGAGGATGCGAGGAGAATTGCTGTGAGGCAAACTTGTGTGGAATCCCTTATCCTAGTGAAACAAGACAACATACAACAAGACAAGACAACATACACAGCCTTGAAGGAAAAGAAAAATCACAAGAGGGCAGTCTGAGGATGTACATGGATGGATATAAAGGCTGTTACACCCACTTAGTTTTGATAATTTGCATTGATTGCATTTCTCTTTTTTAAAATGTGGAGGCAGAGCAAGGGTGCATTTGCATCTGGGAATACTGTTCTGATTTTACATGAGTTATGATCATGATCTCAACAAACAGCCTGAAACCCTTGTTGTTGGCCAAAGATCAGAGAGAACAGAACTTCTCAGCAGGGTTGACCTAGAAAAAACAGGGACATTGGAACTTGCTGCATCAGTGGAGCTAAGTCAAAGTTGGAGGAACTTTGAGATGATATATTTGTTCTCCAAAGTCAGGATGTATTATATAATAGAACAGTAGGGGTGAGTGGTGATATGCTTGTTAGGCACAGCATTCTCCACTGTTGATTGGTTACATACACTCTGAGAATTAGCAATGTTCTTTGCCAGTTTGTGTCAAACATAAACTATCACTGAATAGCTAGTATTTTATCCATTCAGTATGTAACATGTAACATGTATACAAAATATGTAACATGAACCTTGAACCTCATCTCTTAATCTAAGTAGAACTTTGTTAATAAATGTCTGCCTCTAGACCTACAATTATATAACTTTGCTGCTTAAATCTCTTTGCATGTAACTATTTCATTTATCCAAGTCATCACTGTGATTACCTCCTCAACACAGAGCTCTGTGTAACGAAAGTGATGGTTTACATATCTTAGACCCTATATGTTCCAGCACCAATCATAGCCTTTTTAGTCATGGGCACATTACAGTAAGGATTATTAAATGTTTGGAAAAAAGACAACACAAGGAAGCATTTGAGAGGGAGAAAGGAGAGAGAGAGCTCAATGGCAGCAACAAAAGAAACAAAATAGAGTAAGAAGCAGCAGCAGGTGGTTCTTAGTTGATTGCAGAGTAGATAAGATCAGACAATTCAATATGATTCCTGTACTCTGGAGCCAAGCCTCTCAGATTTAGGAGCAATCCAGGGTTTTCTTTATTTATTGCATCAAACACACAAATTCTTTCTACTTAAGTAAATGGTGATTATACCTAAGTCTCTGAAAGGCAAGTCAGATTTCTTTTACTTAAGCAGTTATGCCTCATAGTTGATATATTTCTCTAGTTACATAAATGTTTACTGAAATTTCTTCCATGATCAGAAATTAGGCTGTAAAAACCTGGAGAAACCATCTATTATGTGCCAACAACTTTACATGAGATTTAACTTCCTGGCCAAAATATATTTAAATATATTTAAACTACATATACTAGAACTAATGTAGGTGGTTTGGGAGAAAAGGTATGGCTTAGGAAGAAATGTTTGAGATACTTAAAATGTAGTGTGACATTAACTGCCAGCTTCAACTTTTATTTGTTCTTTCTCTGCATAAACTATGGTAAACTTTAAATGATCTCATTTTGTATTCATTCTTTGTTGAGAAGTCCCTGAAACTGAGGAAGCAAAATAAGAAACTATAAGTCCTCTTAATATAAAACTCAGGATGGGAGAGGACAATGGAAATGATCCTGTCGCACATTTTAGATAGTCGAAAGCTCACAGGTTAGCTCTTTCTTAGGCGTACAGAGGGACCCTGGGAGCACAGTGAGGGGGAAAGAAGGGATGCAGGGGAATGAAATAAGATAGGGAGGGGACAGTTTTACAGAGCATCACTCTAAGTCCCTTCCACACTGTCTTTATTACTATGAATTTCTTCACTTTTACTAGTTACAGCCAGGAGGTTGTTAGGTCATCAAATATTTTGGTCTGGACAGAAGCAAAGATAGGGTGCTTCAGTTTAAAGACTCCCCTTTTAATATATAGCTCTACATATACCTCTCAAACTTCCACGTGAAACATCAAAAAGCAACATATAAATTTCTTTGTGGTGTATTTTAAATAAAATAGTACAGAGGGCTATATGGCACTGCTTTTTAAGGATTGGGAAGCCAAAGTGATAAGTGAGACAGTAAATCTGAGTTACCCTTTACTTCTCCTTTTCCTCCTCCCCTATCAAATATGACCTGGCTTTAGAGATATGCATCTGATAGTTATTTCTAGAATCTCCTTCTCTCTTCCTCTCACCTCCACTTCTCTAGTTTGGGTTCTCATCACCTCTTATCTAAAAAGTTACATCATGAAAGAGCCATTGGATGTCTATCCTGTGTGTTACCCTATACTAAGTACTCAGACAGAGTTAAAAATGATACACGTGGGTGCCTGTTTTCATGGAGCTTATGTTTTTGCAAGGGAAACCTAAAGTGAACAACCAATTGCAAAATTTATGATTAATTAAAATGATGATGAATGCAACAAAGTCTGAGTGGTAGACTACTAGGGAACATACAAAATATATCGAAGGAAAGCTTCCTTGAGAAACTAATATGAGGGCTGAACTAAAAAAGATGTGTAAGAATTAACCTGGCACAGAGGTAGCTCCATACACAGGCAAGAACATTCCAGAAGGCCCTTGAACATGAAGGGTTGCTGGAGAGGCTAAGAATGCCCGTGGTGCTGAACTAAGGAGATAAGAAGAAGCAAGACAGACGAAGGCTGAAAAGATGGAACCCAGGTAACCTGGAAGTTAGAAAAGGATTTTGGTCTTTTTTTGAATAATATTTGCTCATTCTTTGAAGATCAGTTCACATGTCTCCTCCAGGAAAATTTCCTTGATGCTCTCTCTATCCCTATGTCCTCTGTTTGGTACCTATGGTCTATCATTACATACAATATAATGTAATTATTTGCTATGTGTCTCCACTGTGTATTTGATGGCTTGAGGTCAAGAACCATGTATTATTTATCTCTACATAACCCATAGTGAAGCTTTCACAATATTCCACCAAATGGAGACATTTTGATGTCTGTAAACACATATCTATAATCTAGGGGGGGGAAATAATCATGAAAAATAGGAGGAATAATTTTGGTGTTAAGAATTTTTCATTTCAATTTTTAAAGTTGGTTTTCAAGAAATTGAAAAATATATAATTTTTAAAAAAGATTTATGGATATTTATATTTAAATGAGATAATTTTTAATTTTTTAAAATAATTTTATAATTAAAAAAAGATTTATGGATATTTATATTTAAATGGGATACCATTTTTAAATCATAATCATGTCTTACCTTTCCCCCACATACATGGGTATCTAGTCATAAAGGAAAGAATCTTTATGTGTTTAGTGAAGTAGGGAATTTCTTTTAAAATGTGACTAAGAAATTGTATATGAAGGATTTAAGGTATGAGACCAGACCAGGACAGACAAATACATTGAATGAGAGCCAGTGCTCCCCCATGGTCTCAGCCCTTACCATCGGCTGTCATCATGATATGCTTCCTCACTACACCTGTGTGTTCCATCTGAGTCTCACTCCACATGGGCTTCCAAGCAGCAGAACCACTAGACTAAGAGGACACCTGTTGGCTGTGTGTGGAGTCCAGTCAGAGAGCCTGGGTTTATCATTTACATACCTTGACAGGACCTCTGTGTTTTCTGAGAGCACTAGAAACATGCCCTGACTCTAATACCAAGGTATTTCTGTACCCTTGTCATGGAGTTGGCCACCTTTGCCTTTGGGAACAAATTATAATTAGAGATCAATTTTCTTTTGAAAAATTGAGCATTGAATCATGGTCTATTCTACTAAGTTTTCATAAACTAAAAAATGTATCAGTTTTAAACTTCCATAATCATTTAAAATATTGAAATGACCTTTGAGGCTCTGTAAGTGTTTGCTAATACACAATTCATTCTGATTATATAAAAGGTTCTAATTTGCTATAAAGTGAGCATAAATCAAACTTAAGGGTATGGTTTTACTGTACCACAAATCAATATAAAGCAAATATGCTGGCTCTAACAAGACAAGTTAATTATTAAATTGGCAAGTTTTTTTCCCAAAGATGTGGTTGTTCCAAATATATTCTGAAAGCTTTCCAGAGGCCTGTGAATTAATATCCACCCCACCCCCCGCCGCATTCATGTTTATTCTAGTAAGCAAAAATATCCAAAATCATTCCCTTGACCTTGAAACTGGACTTTTCAAATAGCCCTTAGTTCCTCTTCCCCCGCCCCTCTCTCTCTCTTTTTTCCCCCAATCTCTGGATGATGAAATGAATGAATGAATAAATGAGTGAATAAAAAGCTAGAAATTCAAATGTAGGCTTATTTTAAGCAAAGTCAGATGAATAGTTGAAAAACAGGTTCTGCCTCTCCAGGGATAATTCTTTGTTTTTCTGTTTTCATCTTGCTACCCCTACTGCTGAGTTAGAGCAAGAACTAGAGGCCTGCTTGGGTCACCCACTCCTGGGAACTTCAGTGGGAAGGTGTACATTTTTAGGACAAGATCTCAGAAATTCTGACATAATAGCCTGCATTCAATGAACGCCTTTGTTGCAGGAAGCCTTCGTGTTTTCTAAAAGATGTAACTTTGGCCCATCAGGCCTTTATGATTTAGTCTTTTAAAATAAAATATGTCAATATACAAAATATATAATGGTTAACAGAATCAATTCAGTCTTCCAAAGTTTTTAAGAGCCCATGGAAAGAATCAATAGCTAATCCTCAAATTTTTTTTGAACAATACATAGGCTTATCAATATAAATACTAATAAGCAGAGAAATATGAGATAATAACGATAGGAAGGAGATAGAGGAAGAAAAGTCACTAGTGAGTTCTCTACAAACTGAGCAGTCATTTCTATTTGGAAAGAGTGTTTTTGTTTGTTTGTTTGTTGTTTTTGTTAAATTCTTGACTACACACATACATACTCATACTCTTGTTAGTGTTAACATGGATGCAAAACAGTTTTTTGAGAATACAGTCCAGCCAGAGCAAGAGAGACACTGGGCTGACTCAGATGTTCTGATTAACACATGGTGATGAACAGCATTCATTGTTTTGGATACCCACGCTGTCCATGTCCCAGGCAGCATATCTTATCTTTGGCTTGCATCCTTGCTTGTATCCGTGTCCTGTTATAGAAGAACTGATCTTTATATTTCCGTGGTTATTAAATAACTTGATATTTTTTAAAATTTTAACAAATTGAGACAATATGCCAGTGGACCTGGTTGCTTTGTACTTAGGTGCTGTGCTATGCTGGTCATTTGAATATGCAAGACAGGGAGCCTGTCTCTTTGTGGCAGGTGTACATCTATATGACAATTACTTAATCTATGCCAAATTATTTTCTAAAAGAGAGTTGCTATGGATGTTTAAGAATGCTATCTCGTTGTATGAAACTAAACAACATTTTCAATTTCCAATACTTTATAAACAATATATGAATAGATAGCTAATCTTGATTTCTCAACTAAATTTATTTTAAATTTATTTTACATACAAGATACTGCACGTCACGTCATGATTTGTACCTTTGGAAGACACATTTCAAGGGTGACAGGAAATAGTAGTAAACTTTCTCTCTTGGAACAATTTGCTGTACTGGTATCTGTACATGCCCCAAGGCTGAAGTTCCTTTTGAAATTATTTCAAACTGCTTGACTCCCCAATCTTCCACCATTCTCCATGTGGCAAGTTCTTAATGGTGTTATTTCAAAGAAAATCCATGACTGTGATGCAATGTGTACTTGTGAATGTGTTAGGAAAGGAAGTGAATATATAAAGGCAAGAGAAACAATTTATTTTAAAAGATCTTTATTTGCTCAGAAACTATATTTGGATATAAATGTAAGTAATATATCAATCCATTTCACTTTTAGTTGAAATTATGCATTCTTTATTGTACTTTGTTAAATATGTATTATACTTACTATCATAGTCAGAGTTGAAATATTGTTGTGCATGTGTGTGTCTTTCTAGCTCACTTAACAGTGATTCCTTGGAAATTGTGGACCAGGTTTTGTGTGTCCCCCCGCTCCACACTCAGGACACTCAGCCAGAATACATAGTAGATGCTCAGTTACTACTACTTCACGTAAATCCAGCATTTCAGACATTTGGAGAAAAATAGCCCCCAGGTAAGACAATTTTATTTTATTTCTCTGTGAGGGACTTTGTTCAGGAGACTGAGAGCACAGTGGGGAATCTTCTTCTGTTTTGAAACACTTTCATGCTCACATGTAAACAAAAGAGTACTTTGCAGCAGTCCTTGCACTGAAAGCTCGTTGCAGAGGCATTCGATTTCTCTTCTAAACTCACGATGATGCTCATCTCACGGGCACACCAGGTGACATCCTCAGTATCTGCCTGCAGCAGCCAAGACCGCAGCATATTATTGCAGAGGTTGAGGGTGTTGATAGAGGTGGGGGTGGGAAGGGAAAGGTAGAAAGAGGTGAGGAGGAATCAGCCACGATAGTCATATTTATAACACCCGATCTTTCATTGTTGTATTGGGTAAAGCTATTGGGAATTGCTCCAGAAAATCTAGTCTATGAAATGGCTGGACAACATGCCCCATGGTAAACAATCAAACCAATTTTATATACTGAACTGTCTTTAAAAAACAATGTCTAGAAAATAATGACACTGTTTTTAGGAGAATGTCAACCATGATTTGAAGTGTGAGGATGTTTTCAAATCTGTGCACCATGGCCAGACACCAGGAACATGTGCTGTGAGCTGTGAAAAAACAAAGGCCACCTGGAGACCACACTAGTCATTCCTTTTGAGTGGAGCCCAGAGGCAGGAAAACTTCTCAGCCACATGTCTCCTTGACTCTGCTCAGCACTCAGTGTGCAGTGCTTTGGTGTTTCAGCTCCTCACACAGCCAGTGCTGTGCGTCATCCTGCTCCCTTGCCTCCCAAATGGTAGCCCTGTGAAATCACTAAGTGAAACAGGTGAAGCACACACAGTAGTTAATCCATGCTGCACAGGCACCTCCTGCAGGGTGTAAAACCATACACACTGATGCCTGAGTTCTACCCCAAGAGTTCTGGTTAGTTGGCCCAGAGTGGGACTTGGAGCTAAGGTTGAGAACCTCTAAGCTAAAGTACTTAGAAGAATAGCGCAAGCTTTCCCACGTCAGTACAACTGAGCCGGGCTGTGGAGACAGCTGCGCTAGGGGGAGCTGCAGCAATCACCACAGAAACCCCAAGAGCAGCATCAGCTTTCCCCAATATGCAGTGGATACACAGTAAAGGGGTTCAGGCAGGGGGTCACATGACCAGGGTTTTGTTCTAGAGAAATCATTCTAACAGCAGGATTGCAGTGGGAGGGACCATGACAGCGGGGGTATGTCTAGATGTGAAAAACAGTGTGTGTGGATAAAAGCAGAAACTGCCTAATGGAGAGGTGGGAGATAGTCAGAGAGAAGACCTGGTACACTTTTCTTTCCAAAGTGGCTTATCACGCCTCACACTGTCCTGGTGGCCTGAGTGCCTTCACCCAATAAGCAAGAAATGGCAAAATATTGTCTCTTGGCATTTAATGATCTTAATGTTCTTGAGTTCATCACTAAAAACATATGTATAACACAACCCTTACCCTCCACAAATGTGTATTCCAGGGTAGTATACTAGGCCCTAATTACACAGTTGCACAGATTAAAAAATATTATCCCCTATCTTTGAAAAGCAAGCACTGATTGGATGAGAGGTGAAATGGAGTCAGTTAGAATTAGACATTTCCTGAAGAAATCCACACAGGATATAGAGAGTGGTGGATTAATTTCATTACTCTGCCAGCTAAGTGTGTGGGGTAGAGGTGGGGTGGGCAGCAGTGAGAGGGTGGGAAGGAAGACTGGGGGCGAAAGGACTAGAAGGGCTTTGCAAGGATCCTTGTCTTCCTCCTAGTCTCGGGATCTATCTAGGCAACGTGGTTCCTGGGCTTCCTAATCCCCAGTCCCAGCGGGGCTGTGTGCTGGCAGGCTGGCAGGCAGAGGGAGGGAGCCCAGCAGAGGAACCTCGGGTCCAGGGCAGAGCTTGCAGCTTGGCTTGGCCTGGATCTGGCTGCTGTGGTCTTGTTATCCGCAAAACCTCAGCTTCTTTCCAGAGCTCCAGTGCTCCCATCTCCCTCCCACACCTAGGCATTACTAGAGCCCTGTAACAGTAGCCACCCTTTAAGAACATCCTGGGGATCTGAAACGTTATTAGCTATAAAGAAAACTACGGCTTGACTCTGAGCTGCTGTTTCCTCTTCAGGGGAAGTAGCAGTCAAGATTGTATCAGCCAGATATCATTTCAGTGAAATCTTTCAATTTCCCAGGAGAAGAGACTGCAGGAAGAAAAAAATAAAATCCTAGAGGTATATAGGATATCTCTCATTTAGCCAGATAAAAACCAGCCTACTAAATGAAAAATAGTGCATTATGAGAACTGTAAGCAATGGCACTGGATTTGTTCAGTGGCTGTGAAAGGATGCATTATTCTGGTGATGTCATTCAGAGCAGGGGAAGTGGCAACGAGGGGCTTTTGGGTGCAGACCAGATAACCTGAGATGGTGACTCTTACTGCACAACTGATTCATCACATTGGGCTTTCGTCTCAGTTCTGCCTGCAAAAGTTATATAGTACTAGCTTGGGAATAAATTCATAAAATTCTTTAGACTCTCACAGATATAGAATTAAAAATGACAAATATTTATCCAATTTCTCCTGACACTTTAACTTTTAAGGATTTACTCTTCCTTTTGGAAATCAGAAATAGTGGGGTGAAGAAGAGATGTGATGCTATTACTTCTCTTTCCCAGCAATGTTAATTTCTATCTAGGGCATGTTACATTGTATATTTGAATCCTGATTATAGTCTCTAAGCAGAGCATTCAATTTATTAGACTAAATTCATTACATCGTTCAAAATGTCTAACTTACCTCTTAGTAACTGCAACTAGATGGGTTCATAATTTCCTCATTTCACACCACACTCGGAATACAGTTCTAATGAGAAAATGGTTGTAACAATTATTTCATTTGTATGATACTGAAAGCTTGTGTTTTGAGTTCCCTTGCAAGAAAAAATATTTTATAATACATTGGAAATGAGTGATAACGACACTGAGAGGAACAGGTTTAACACAGAGAATATAGATTTCCTGTGTTAATTCAGAGGAGGGAGCAGTCATTGAGTAGGTGTGATGCCCTGGATTGATCTGCAATGTGATTGTATCCGTGGCAATTCAAAAATTGGTTTCCAGCACTTTGCATCAATATAATGACTCCAGGATCTTGAAGGAATTTATATTTGTTATCTAAGACAGGACAAATCAAAGAATATAATTACCCCTAAGCTAAAGATGTTCATGGTAAAAAATGAGTTGGCTCATTGCAGCATTAATTATAATAGGAAACATTAGAAACAATTTAAATATCTAGAATAGTTAAACGAGGGTGTATTCATTTTGCAAAAGTTATGCAGTATTCAAAAACTGAGGAAAGTGGAGATATTGACTTAGAAAAAAAAGCCCATGTTTTAAGAGGTGGGAATAATTAGAATGATGTGAAAATTATAAGTACATCTTCGTAGAAACAAATAATGCAGTCTACATACATACTACATGTTAATGTGCACTTGTATGCATCATATATATGTTTACTGAGGAATGTCTGTGTAGTGTGTGCACATGCATAGGGATTTGTAAATAACTGTGGAAGTGGAATATAGGAAGGTGAGCATTATGTGCCTTCCTTTTTGTACCCTGGTAGTAAATATAAGTAAATATTTAAAACAATAGATATCTAATACTTTTGTAATTAAAAAGAAACATTGCCAACATAGTAGATGAATTTCATCAAAATGAATGTATTATAATATATTTTAAAACTACCATAGAGTTAAGATTTTTTTTTTAATGCCACTGTGGAAATAAGTGTTCCCAAGGCAGCCCAGAGTGCCTGGCAATTATGACTTGATGTTTGAAGATCTTTGCACTTGCAGCTTCAACTATTATTATTCATTTAAGAAAGTATATGTCAGCATTATATCTGAGTGGTGCAGACAGTGAAGTAGTGTATTTTAACACGTCAGATTAATTGTCAGTAGGCAATCAGGAACTTACTATTAGATTCTAAGCATGTTTTCATTGCCCAGTGTAAATATTTTGATGATTGCCTATGTGCACTAATAACATTTGGCATTAAAAGAATAACAGGTGCAGCAAAAAGGCAGGCGAGTTCCTTGAGGATGCATTTGCAATTGATCGTGTGTGCCTTGACTTTTCTCAGTGTATAATAATAGCAATTATTATTATTGCTCTTGTGGTGTAATTGGTTGATATGGATAACCTATGGAAATAAAACCCTTCTTTTAAAATATAGTAAGAAATCTACATGGATTTGTTCAGAAGACCAGTAAGAGGTACTCTAACCAAAACCTCTACTTCCCAGGGGTGCTGCCCTCTTGCACATGATGATCTTTCCGTGGGGTTTGTTGAGTAAGGAGTGAGGCAGGAAAAGAACTCAGAATTGCCAATCCAGTGATCATTGACAGTGCTAACAACCACTTCAATCCGCCACACATACCCACAGATGGAGGCGATGTGAGCATTTGCTAATTTAGAAAGGATGAATAATGCCTGCAGTTAGCCAGGGCCAGAGGACGTGGCAAACTTTTTTTGGCAGGTAGATTTTTTCCATTTAATGGATATATTTGGAAATCTAGTCTAACATGCACTTGTGGTTAGAAAAGAAACCATAAATGGCTTTATTCTCATGCTAAAGTCAATTGGAAATCAAAGAAGATGATTTCTGTTATGATATGTAAACTAAACTCATTTATTTCATTCTATTCTCATCATATGAAGTCAGGCTGAAAATTCAATTTAAAGAAAAATCTAGATTAATATAGAAGTTTCAATCCAAAGTCCTTTCAGCTGTCTTGGCACTAAAATCATAGACAGGAAGGAATGTGTCTCTATCATTAAAAAGAATAAAAATTCTTGAAAATTAATTCAATAATACTATGTGAATGGCTGCAGAAAAAATTAACCTAAATTTATTCACCCAACATAAAATAAAATACTATTTCCCCCATAGTCACACTTTTTGAGGTTGTTCATTTTACATAGTTTTATAAACATAAGAAAAATGTAGCTTTCTGATTAGACATGGCTCTCTCTCTCTCTCTAGTTGATGTGCAAAGTAAGTTATTAAACACTAGCATTTTCTTCATTTGTTGAATGCTCCTTTATAATAGACATAAATATTCTATTTGAGGGCTTTAATTACCAGATTTGTAGACTCTTGCTCCTTCTAATTATTTAATAAAATTTAAAAATGTAGCACATCTTGCTGCAGAAAATACCTTGTATGTTTCTCCTGGGTTATGAGTTATGAATCTTTAGCTCTGACTTAGATCACTTTTGTTCTTTAGCATTCTGATATTATTGATGGAAGGAGAGTAATGAAAATTCAAACAGGAAGATAGAATGTCAGATGGCAGCTCGATAGATAGCTGAAGCCACACAGCACTATATATAGAATAAGAGTTCAACACACGTTGAATAAATGAAAAAAAGTATTCAGGGTTTTTGGATTTCAGGGCTGTAGAGTGTGCATTTAGTTGTGCTAGGCTTAGTAAAGCTGAAAGAGAAATTAAGTTTTTTCTTTCTGGGAACTAGTTCAGGGGAACTAAATTATTTCTACAGGAAAGAAAGCAATCGCCACCTATTCTGACTCCAGGTGACATCCCATTGGACAAGTTCTCAGAAGTCCTGCACCAGGAATTGAGTTGTCTTGGATTCTGATATGCATGGTTTTCATGGGGAAAAAAAAAATCTATAAATTACATATTGCTACAAGGGGTCCAAGCATCAGAAGTTTGATTCTTTGTGTCAATTTCCATAATAACTATTTCTAGAAACAGATATGAATTATTTACTACATTTCAATGAAAGTCTTTGGAGAAACAGCAAGAGTTAAACAGTTGAACCCAATTAAAATTCTTTCGGGCAATAAACACCTTTTTAGGTTCATGAACAAACCATGAATTAAATGTTTCAAAGGCTGACTCATAAGTGTTCTTTGGTGTTTGTAAAATACATTTCCTCTTTGCATATTTGAAACAGTGACCTTCCTGAGTTTGATCAGAACTCTTGAGCCCTTCTATGCCAAGTAGTGCATTGAGTTCAGGGGTACAAAGATGAATCATGAAGGTCTCTGTCCTTGAGTGTACCCATTTGCCAGGGGTACTATTAAAGAATTTCATCAATTTAAGATAAATCTATTAATGAAATACTATGCTTCAGGCAAATGAGAGCTTATATAATAAATATAACATAGGTATTATCCCCAAGGTGTTTAATATCAGAAAGAAGAATAGACTTCTGAATATTTAATCATAATACAATATAATCCATGCCACAATCAAGGTCGAGTTACTGGAAGAAAAGAGAAAAAAAAATCTTAAATTTATAGGAATTTTCCTAGTCTAGCACATGTAAAGTCTTGAGATAAAATATATTTTTAAAGAGTTCTTTTAATTCAATTTTTACTTACAAGAAAATATGAGAATTCCTTGAAAGCCAGGAAAAACATCTATAGGCAGTACAGAAACTAATTTTTGTGATATTATTATTGGCACAAAACTTATACTTTTTAAAACATACATGCGACATTTCTAGAAATTGATTAGATATATTTGGTCTTAAGCAAGATCTCAAATTTTTTTTAAAGATTGTTAATTGGTATTTTCTTGTATAATGCAATAAATCATTGACTGTATTCTATAAATTCAGAACATTAAAAAAACATTTTTAAACTAATAAAAAAATTAATAGAAATTAGGATATTCTTAAAAATGAATAACCAAATCCTATGTGTCACAACTTGTGACATGTAGCTGAGACTGTGCTGAGAGATAAATTTATAGTCGTAAGAGCTTATATTTAAAAAAAGTAAAAAAATGAGCTACACATTCAATTTAAGAAGTCAGGGAGAAAAACAAATTCATTGGATAACCCAATGAAAGATGAAAACTCAAAGAAATTGATAAATAGAAATCGCAGATGTAAATGAGAATATTTTTAAAAGTTTATTTTAAAAAGAGTACTAAAAATGGCAACTTTTGTTAGAGTTTATCAAGAAAAAATAAAGAAAAAAAGCCACAAATAAACAATATTAACAATTTTAAAAAGTTGCTATAAATGTTGCTATACATATAGCATTAAGAGATTAGCTATAAGAGAAAACAAATGTATACCAATAAGTTAAAAAGTTATTTTCCTGGGTATGTTCCTAGGAAAATAAAAGTGCTCAGAATTGACTCAAAAAATAAGACTAAACTTGATTTGTACTATAACCATTAAAGAAATTGAATTAAAAATTATCTTCTCATGAGTAAAATTCTGGGCCCCGGCTATTTTTATAGATGAGTTCAAGCTATTGGCAATTCCAAACTTACTCTCTTTCAGAGAAAAGAAGATGGCATATTCCTCAACTCATTTTATAACCTTGACCCCAAAACCAGACAAAAACCGTACGAGAAAATAAACTTATTTTAAAAAATCATTAAACATAGAGATGACATTCTGAAAATGTCAGCAAAGAAAATTTAGCCATGGTCTAGAAGAAAATTACAGCCAAGCTAACAAACCAAGTTAGTTAGGTAGTTAAGGGGATGTGGGGAGTTGAGAGAGGAATACAGTCATCTCTACAGTCACAGAAAAACATATTTGATAAAATTACACACCCATTCATGGTTTAACAAATAAGCAAACAAAACTTTTTTCTGCAATGGGAAATTGATCACTTCCTTAGCCAGAAAAAAGTGAACCTAAAATGTTTTATTCAGTTTTCAGAGATCTGATAGCTAATCAAAAATGAACTTTCTTTCTCAATAGGAGGATAAAGAAAGGCTGTTAATAGTTAAAGCATTTTTCCTCATTTTATGTGTGTGTGTGTGTGTGTGTGTGTGTGTGTATTTGTGCAAATATAAACATATACAACCCCACGGAGCTTTCCTGCATAGTAGTTAAGAACATGAGCTTTGGAGGAAGATTGCTAAGTTAAAATCCTGGGGTTGTATGACTTGGGACAAATTTCCTAACCTCCCTGTGCCTCAGTTTTCTCACCTAGAAAATGAGTAAGAGAGAAATACCTCACTGGGTTGTTGTGAGCATTAAATAAGTACATAGACTTGAGGCATATAGGAATATGGCAGATCGTAAGCACTCAAGGAGTGTTAGTGGCTGTGGTGATATTTTTGGGGGGGTATCAAAATGTTAACATTATAATTTCTGAGCAGAAGACTGACACATGGGTAGTTTTTAAGTTTCTGATATTTCCCTGCATTTTCCAAATTTTTTACAATATTTTACTTTTAAAAAAGAGCTAGTTTAAACATACGCGCGCGCGCGCACACACACACACACACACACACACACACACACACACACACACACACCACTCACATATACCCCCACAGAATCTCATGCTCTTTGATCTGTGTTGGCTCCTACACTCCCCTGCTCCCCTGGAGGGTTGGGCTGCAGCAGAATGTAACTTTGCTCTCCCCATGAACATCCCTCTGCCTGCTGGTCTTCCTGCTGCATTGACCCTAACCACCTATTATCACACTATAGCCATCCTGCTGTGAGCCCTAGTGACCCCAGGGGCAAAAGAAAGGCTCTTTCCTCCGATCTTGTTGAGACAAGGAGGCATTAGAATTGCTCATGGAACTTTCTAAGGACAGTCAGACTCTGCCTCTAGGCACTGTGATTTAGCCCTTTCAGAGTAGGACCTACAAATTGTGATACTGATGAGCATGTGGATTGTGAACAGCTACTTTATTCTGTTTTCACTCAGACTTTTCTTATGTCCCAGGCTGGTAGATTTTAAGGATATACAGCAGTTCTCCTGTTAACTTAAAATTTGTAGATTATGCCCACTTATTTATAAAAAGAAGAAAAAGAGTCTATTGGCTCTATTGTTCAGGAAATGTTCTAGATGAGAAAAAGGGGATACAGTGGAAAAACCAACAGCATTCCTCATTCTCAGAAGTCTAAGTTTTCATATAGGAAGACAAAAATTAACAAGTAAGCACACAGGATAATTGCAGAGTATAATAAGTGCTCTTAAAAGAGGAAATAAACAGGATGATATGACAGAGTAATGGGAGAGGAGGCTTCAGCCAGGTGTGCAGTGAAAGCTATGCTGAATGGGGATATTATAGTGGAGACTTCGAGATGAGAAGAAGTAGCCGCTTACAATAGAAGTGAGTGTTTTCTGGGAGAGACAAGAGCATATTAAAAGTTAGCACGTCTGGAATACAATGTGTAAGAGACAGAGTGGCATAAAGAAGATGCTAGACATGTAGTTGTGTAGGGATTTGTTGACCAAGCTAGAGAGTTTGAGTTTTATTCTAAGTACAGGAGAAAATCACAGAAGGCTTTTAAATGGGGTCAGGTGGATATGACATAGAAAATTAACATTTTCAAAGATGACTTTGGCTTCTGTATAGAATTTGGTAGAGAATAATAACAGAAGCAAGGAGGTGAGTGAGAACTGATTACAATAACCTAAGTGAGAGGTGAGCTTGGACTTCGGGGGTAGCAGAGGACTTGGTGAGAGGTGAACCAAGACGGGTTCTCCCGTGAGGTAGAAGGCAGCTGAAAAAGTTGTGGCAGATTCATGGGTTCTGACTGGTTATGTGGCAGATGTAGATCAGGCCATTGGGTCAAAAGGCACTACAGCATCATCTTCCCATGAAGGTAAATGGTGAGAATGCTGACTAATCTTAGGTTTAAAATGCAAGTTCCCATTTGTCCTTTGGACCTGTAGACTGGTTATATTGTGGCTACTGTAAACACTCTACTGCCTTCCAAGCGTGAGATGCTGTTTATGCCCAGGGATCACTGTCAGCTGCCAGACTCCATATTCTGGAATCACCTAGGGCTCACACGACTACCCCCAATCTCAGAGGTAGAACGAGTCTAGGCTTCACCAGTCCCAAGTGCTCTGGATGTGGGGCAGGCCCCAGGGTCCATGAGGCATCTGTGTAAGACAGTTCTGAGGGAGCGCTAAGGAGTCCTGACCTCACCTGAACCTTTGGGACCTTTCCCTTTTGAGGTCCAGAGCTAACCTGCTTCTTGGAGACTTTTTCTGAACCAAAGCTAATCTGAGTCCAGGTCAGAGTCCTCCCTTCCTCTACACTCTCAATTTACATGGCTGTAGTCTTCCTGAGTTCACTCCCATCCTGCTTAGGCCATGGGCCGTCTGCTCAGTAACAAAAGAGAAGGGTTGGGAAGGGAGTGTAACCTGAAGACTGGGACAGATGCTGTGAGCTAAAGCAGAGGTGAAGTTAGCAAATGCCTCCCTTGCCCATTTCCAATCAGAAGAAAACAGTGAGATATTGTACAACCCACAACTCTCACATAGGGTATGTACGTATGACACGAAAGAATATTCTTAATTACCTAACTTTAAAGAAAATATAAATAATCCAGTCAAAATAAGTCATATGACACACCTATTACCATCAGCATTAGGAAAGCTATTTGTATTTTGTGTGCATATTAGTTATAGGTTATAAGAGTGCTCCCAAAATCGATCTCGCTCTCTCTCTCTCTCTCTCTCTCTCTCTCTCTCTCTCTCTCTCTCTCTCTCTCTCACACACACACACACACACACACACACACACACACACACACAAACCCTTTTATACAGGACTGGGACTTTTATGCTTATGACATTGTGTCAAGTGTCAGTAATAAATTTAGAAGCAATTTGGAGATATGAAAGCTTAACCATATTTATATTTATAACTTAAAAATACCAAATAGTAATGTGAATATAAATGCAGCAAGAAAGGTAAACATTGTGTGAAGAACTTAGTTAGGTTCTCTTGAAAAGCCAGTTTCAAAACAATACGAGTAGAAACCATTTAAGTAAAAACTAAAAAAATTAGTATTTCATTGAATCTAAGAAGCTTCAAATGTAAAACAGTCCAATTTCAAAAATGTTAATATGTAAAAACATATGTATTTTACAATCAATATAGGTTTTTATAAATGGATTTTATAATTATTTTTAGGTAGATGCTTTAAAATGCATAAAGAGTGTCAGATGCAAAGAGAGAAATATTATACATTAACATATTAACAAGATACCTCTGGGAAACAGGGTGATGAGATAAAGGACCTTATATATTTTTATTCTATATGCTTTTATTTTATTTAAATTTTTTTACAATGAATATGTATTAAGATAATGTTGACATGAGTAATGCTTGTGTAAATTTGTTAGTCAAAAAATATTAGTGTATGGAGTAAATAGCCCAATAGATTCTGATTTTATTAAGCACGAAAAACACCCATAATTCAGGGAAAGCCAAAGAAATGTTTTATTTGTGCTGCAACTGCACATTCCTACCTGCTGTGAAATAAACCCAGCCTTCCTGCTGGAGTCTGTTGATTCAGCTTTGCCATCTGGAGCAATCTAGCATTAACAGTTTGAATGAAATAATGCTGCTTTGGTCAGGGGCTCTGCTGGTAGCAAAGGTTGGGGTAGGTGGTGTTAATGACATTCTTTCCATAAAATAGTAGTGCTATAAGTATGGAGCCAGGTGGAAATAGTGGAGCACAAGGAGCAGCCTAGATTCAGGATAAAGGTAACTTCCGTGGATTTCATCTGTTATCACTCATGGGAGAGGAGAGGATTCAGATTCAGATCAGGAGGCTAAAGGTTTGTGGGCCAGGGTGGACACCAGGCAGGCAAGGCTGTAAAGTTCAGGAAGAGGCTGCCTTATTATTCATGAGTCCCGTTGCTTCTAAGAACATTCTGTACTATGTGCACAGCTGGCTTAGTACAAATTCCAAAATCAATTTTTATTATCATTTAGAATCTCATTTTCAGAGTAGGTAGATAAGTAAGCTGATAGTTAAACATTTGTAAACCAATACATTCCAACAAAATCCACCCACTGACCACGTGACCAAAGAACATTACAGTGCTTTAGAGTCAGCACAGAAAGCAGCATTCTCCAGTCTACTGGAGAAGAGTATTCATTCACTTATTCACTCATTTCTCCAACCATCTGAGAAATGACTTATTAAGTGCCTTCTATGTGCCTGGCACCATGCCAGAAAGACATGATGGTGAAAACAGATAGACAACTTCTGGTGGCCCTTGTATCATTTATGTTCTGCTGGAATTGACAGATAATGAACAAACAAACAGAAAAATAACTGTAGATTGTGACAGCCCTATCATGGGCATGAACAGAGTGACATGACAGAGAGTAAATGAGAGTGAGAGTGAGCACGGGTTCTTCATACAGTTTAGGGTGCAAGCAAGGCCTCTTTGGGGTGGCATTATCAGCTCTCAGTGCTGACAGATTAAAAGGCAGCAGCAGAAGCTGTGTATAACCCTTCCCTGAACATTAGGAGGCCTGGGTCTCAGTGGGCTCTGCCTTCACTGGCATGTCGACTCTGTTTCTGCAAGTTTCCCAGCCTCTCTAATCACAGTAAAAAGAAGCAATATGTTACTCAAGGAGCCACCTCTCTGTACCTCCAAGTAATGATGAATCAGTTAACTAAAGACTAGCAGCTTTATGGGAAAGTACTTTATAAACTGTAAAAAATTTTATATTAACCCCATTTGATCTTCATAATAACCCTTCTAAGTAGTTCACATAAAGATTAAAATTAGTTGGATGTTGACAAATCACTATGTGATTTGATTTGCAGCACTCAGTGCAAAAATAAAAAAGTAGGCCCCTTGTTCAAAAATGAGTAAGAATTTTGAGAGGGTAACAACAGAGCACTCAACCATTGAACTTCTGATTGCTGAGCCCTGTGTGACTGCACAGGTTACATGCTTATGAAGGCAGGCCCTGGATACTAAATTATCATCAGTATGGTGGTGGTGGAAGAGGTCATATTTTACTACATTTCCAGGGTACATATTTCTTCAAAATACTGGCTTGTCAAATACTAGTTTCTATTAATATAGTTTATACCAGGAAATCTGCTCTGTTTTTTCATTGGGTGTTTTCTACCCTCTTCTTTCAATAATTTAAAAATTTGGAAGATCTCTTAGAGGACCAATATCTTTTCCAAAAATCTGTAACTGTGGAATTGTTTGAATGCAAGTTGTCTTAAGAAAAAACACTTTTGTGCAATAAAGAGGTCTTGTTAGAACTAAGAATGTTTATATGAGAGTCTGTTCTATTTAGTATTTGTGTGACCTTGAGGTAATCGCCTAGTCCCACTGAAGTTTTTAGTTGCTTCTGTAAAATTGAAGAAATATCCCTTAATAAATGTGTTGGGGTTGTTGGTTGGGATTTAATAAAATTATGCCCATGGTCTGCAACATGAGGCTCATGGAGAAAATGATTCTTTGGTGGTTTTCTCTCTGGGAAGTGTCATTTCTGATTGGAGGCATGTGTTCTTTGCTGGTTTTTAAATATTTAGAACATTGCCCTTGTATGGTAGATGTGTATATATACTATACTGATTTGAAAAAGAATGGCAAACTTATAATTCAGTGTAGTATATTAATAATAGCGGGAACACATGCAGTTTTTAAAATTGAGGTGAGATTCACATAACAAAACTACCCATTTCAAAGTGAACAATTTAATGGCATTTAGTACATTCACAATGCTATATAACTATCACTTTTATTTAGTTCCAAAACATTTTCATCTCCTTAAAAGGAAACCCCACACCCATTAAGCAATCAAAGCCCCATTTCTCCTGACTACCATTAATATGCTTCTTGTCTCTATGGATTTATTAATTCTGAATATTTCATAGAAATGGAATTATATAATATGTGTCCTTTGTATCTGATTTCTTTCACTTAGCATGATGTTTTCAAGGTTTTTCATGTTGTAGCAACTATCAATACTCATTTCTTTTTTGATGGCTGTATAATATCCCCTTCTGTCTATGTCACAATTTGTTTATACACTTAGCTCTTGATGGACATTGGGCTTTTCCCATCTTTTGGCTACTGTGAATAATGCTGCTATGAACATGTATGTACATGTATGTGTCTTGAGGAAAAAAGTGAAAATAGGGAATAAGTAAAATGGAGTCGCTTTAACCAAGCTGCTAAAATTATTAACCTCATGAATGTTGAGGCATGAGGAAAGACTTTATTCTTATTCAAACTACCCTGGGGACTTAAATTTTTTGAGCTTTCCAGTCCTATGTCAATATCTAGATATACATCTGGACACATGCCAGACTTTCAGATAACCTTCTGATTACCCCCTTGAAGGACTCACATACCCAGACTGCCTAACATCCACCTGACTTTCATGATCCAGACCGCCAGATGTAGCCAGACCTCCTGGCACCCATCCTCCTGACCTCCTGGCGTCCGTTATCCAGATTGTCTGACATCTGACTGATAACTGTTCTGGGCTAATCCTAGGACTAAGAATGCAGGACTGATTTATTCTCAAGAATGTACTTTTTACTACAAACATTCTTAACTTTTTTTTTCTTTTTCAGAGCATTTCTGAGTTTTTGCTTAGCTGTGTTCTTGGTTTTCGAACTCTAAGACCCTTGAGTAAGCTCATTTCTAGCCATAGCCTCCAGACTCTGAGTTCGTTTGACAGCTTCAACTGTTTTGGGTACAGTCTCGACTTATCCAAGGTTTCACTTTCTGTGATTTTAGTTATTTGCTGTCGAACAGGGGGTTAAGTTAAATGTAAAATTCCAGAAATAAACAATTTGTAAATTATAAATTGCATGCCATTTTGAGTAGCGTGATGAACTCTCATGCCATCCCATTCTGTCTGGCCTGGGACATGCATCCTCTCTATGTCCATTGTACCCATGCTGTGTATACAATACTGTATACACTATTGTTAGTAGCCCTCTCGGTTGTCAGATCAACTGTAGTGGCATTGCAGTATTTGCGTTCAAGTAACCCTGCTTTTACTTACTAATAGCTTCAAAGTGTAAGAGTAGTGGTTCTAGCAATTCAAATATGCCCAAGAGAAGCTGTAAAATGCTTCCTTTGAGTGAAAAGGTATGTATATATAGGAAAAAACATAATATAGAGAGGGTTTGGCACTATCTGTGATTTCAGGCATTCACTGGGAGTCTTAGAGTGTATCCCCCACAGATAAGGAGGGACTACTGTATATACTGAGAAGTAAAGTTGCTGGGTCACATGGTAATACTATGTTTAACTTTTTGAGGAATAAGATATATAATTTAAAACAAAATAAGAAATTATATAGACTGTTTTATTATAAAATACATTAACAGCAAAAAAAAAAAAAAAACTTCCATTCTTTTTATTGCCTCTCTAGCCTAGCTACTGATTATTGAACTGCCTCTACATTTGAAACTGACTCACCAAAATCAAAGTCTGTGCTTGTGCTTGGGAGACCTCCTGGCTGAGAACTCGTATAAATAAGAATGTGTTAAATCTCATTACCAGAACATAGGAGCCAAATTGCATTTTGTGTCTCCATCTTCTACCATCTATTATGTTAGCTTGTTGCTTTTAACAATCCCTGAGTCAGTGTAGTGAAGAGAACTATTAGCCATGGTTAATTATCATCACTGAAATGTGAGCGAATGAAGGAAAGTGAGTCATGCACGAGGGTGATTTTATGATGGCTACGAGGGAGGGGTAAATCAAATGTACAAATCTAAACTACAGGGAACATTTGGGTGGCTGAATCATACTTCTGAGTGAATATATATTTTATAGCATGTGCCTGTAGGTCCTTACATAATTGTCCCACTGCTTTGGTCTGACCAGTCACTTCCTGGGAGCCCAGTGTTGACCTCCCAAATACATTAAATGAACCCTAAAACACCTCAAATAGAGGCCACTCATATTGAGAAGAAAGACAATAGAAAGGGAAGAAAAAGAGCAGCAAGGTCACATTTCTACTTCAGAGTTGCAGCAGGAGCTAGCTCATTACCTGAAGCTGGCTATTTTCCCTACAATTTATCTATTTTAACAAATCTTAGCACAGCAGCCTAAGCAAAGTGGCATGCAGGGAGTATTTGGAAATTCTGTGACCAAAGAGAAAGAATAGTATTTCTTCAGCCCCAACACCACCAACATGTGTTTACCATGAGTGTGTTTTTGCTGTCTAGTCCTAGATCTTCACTCATTTATTTAATGATTTGTTTTCTAAGTCTGCCTCAGGCACTGTTTTAAATGTTACATGGACTACAGACATACACCAGAATGAACTTTGTTCTCAATAAGCTTGCAGAATAGAAGAAAATGCTGGGCATATGTATAACCTTAACATGCTTAAGGGGGTTTAGGATAGGGGTTAGAATGTGAACTCCAGGCCTAACAACCACTTGAATCTTGATCCACTTTGGCAGAGTTATCTACTAGCTCTGTCCCTTAGGTCCTCATCTATAAAATGTAAATAACAATAGTACCTCTTACATAGGATTGTTATGAAGAAAGCACTGGGACAGTGTTGGTGCTAGGTAAATGTTAGGCAAGAATTTCCCAAATGGATCAGTGACAAACAGCCTAACAGAAATAACTGAAGTGCTCTGGGAATTCAGAGGCAGATATGTGTACTAGGAGACTAGAAAGGCTCATGACAGAGATAGCTAGGCCCTGAAGGTTCAGCTGAATTCTCTGCATCATGTGTTTTGTTCATCTTTAAATAAGCAGGACTTTGACCAGATTGCTCTGTGCATATCTATCATAGTTTAATATACAACTGGCTCTTTAAATATGCTTTCTGAAGACACTAAAAAAAAAAAAACTGTTTCTTACATAAGGATTAGTTATTTGCCATTTAAATAAACCACTATTCGAATAAGTCACTTAACCACTCTGAGACTTAGTTTATTCATTTAAAGTAGAAAAGGTCAAGACTCAGTAAGCATTATAGATTTTTTTGAACCAGCTCTAAACTACTGGGATTATTAACAATATTGTTATGTGTTTTAGCCGTGTACATCATTCACATTGTTTATGAAGAGTCGACTACAAATTATGTAGGACTTGGGCCTGAATTCTGGTGACTGATTTTTCTCTGAAGTTTTATATTATAGTGTCTTAAAGGAGCCTTCCAAAACCATAAGACTGCCAAAAATTCTATTTGACCAACAAAGTTTACAATGTCTATATCCATATTTATAAAATCCATCCTTGCCTACCTACCCACCCTTCTATCTGTCTACTTTTCCCCTTTCATCCAGTTAGAAAACAAACAAACAAGCAAACTAGCTTAATACTGCAGTAAAGTCAGAAATAGAAAAATCAGTAAAGAGAATAGACATTTTTTTTTTTAGATTTGTGACCTAATTTCAATGAGACCCACTACCTAATTTCATTCTGTTATGGTTTATACATACTTGTTATGGATCTATAAGCTATATTGCTCAAAGAAAATAACAGAACTGTTCTTTGTTTTCTGTGGGCTTGAATCATTGGTGCATTTTAGAGCATCATTGTGTCCTGTAGTCAGGATAAGGGCACATGTTGTAAATAACAGAATCCACTGGACTAGTTTAAAAGGAAGGGTCTTACTTCCAGGAATGGAAAGGGCAAAAGCAAGTTCTAAGTTCTTAGGAACCACCACTGAAATGGTCTACCTAAGTAACTGCTGCCTTTAAAATATAAGGAAACTAGGAAATAAAACACTGAATCCATAGCTGATTGCTTTAGGAACATTACACTGAACTAGAATGTGTATTATTAAAATGGATGTTACCATTTCTGCATTTTTGCCTCTAAACACCCAAAAGCTAAAGACTGGACATTGGGCCCTGTGTTATTTTATCAGAAAAAAAATGGTTTAAACAACAAAAATTTATTGTCGTACAGTTCTGAAGGCTAGAATTCTGAGACCAATGTATCAGCAGGGTTGGTCCCTTCTGAAAGTTGTAAGAGAAAGCCTATTTCGTGTCTCTTTCCTAACTTCTGGTGATTTGCCACCAATCTTTGGCTTTCCTTGGTTTGTAGCTATGTCTCTCTGATCTCTATTTTCACATTCATATGGTGTTCTCTCTGTCAACTCATCTATATCTGTGACCAAATTTCTCCTTTTTATAAGGACACAGCATATTAGATTAGACCCACCTTAATGACTTCATTTTAACTTGATTATCTGCAAATACTCTCTTTCCAAGTAAGATCATATTCACAGGTACTGGGGATTAGGATTTCAATATTTTAAGAGGACACAATTCAACCAATAAGAAGACCACTGTAACAATTGCTAAAGAAAACACAACAAAGCCAAATACCACCTCTGCAATGCTGCTACTAGAAATAACAAGTGGTGGAATGACATTGACTTTGTGAGGTTTACCTCTGTCTTCCAAATCTTGTGTGGGCAGGTCTGCTCTGTGAAAGCTAGTCTTTGGAAGAAACTAGAGATGGAAGGAGATCTGGGAAATGACATAAAGTTCTTAGCTTTTTCAGCCTTTAGGACACTGTAAAATCTGCTACAGGGTGGAGGAAGATTGAATGGAGATGGATGGACTAAAATGGAGTTGGATAAGCCAATCTATATTATCTTCCACTAGGGTGGTGAAGACCTGTAAGAGATGTTGTGATGACTAATGAGATAATGAGTGATGAAGTTAAACAATAGGGTCATTAGTTGGTACTGAATTACTATTTCCAGCCCCAGGACACAATTTATTATTACATCTGCTTTTCAACTACTACAAGCAATTTATTCATGAACTAGGAATTATAAGTATCTAAAAAAGCAAATGATTTATTCTCTTCTTATCAGCAAAGTTATAATAGGACCAATATCTTTGAAACCAGTTAGAGTTTGTAAGGAGGTGGTATATAAGAATAAACAGAATAAAAGAAAATTTTGACATACACTTGGGCTGGTTAATAGTGTCTATCCACCTGGTCTCCTCAATTAGAAATCTTAAAAACATCTTCATACTTCCCTTTCTCTTACTTCCTAGCTTAATTTCTTTCATTGCCAGATCCTAGAATTTTGCCTTAAAATATATCTTAAATTTGGCCACCTTACTTTATTCCCATGGCTATTTTCCGAATTTAGTCCCTCACAACCTTCACACAGACATTTGCAACAAACTTTTTTCCCATTTCTTGGTCCTCTCTCATTACATCTTTCATACTCTTGCCAGAGTTACTTCTTCCTAAAAGTCAAATCTATGTCCAACTGTTGTCCTGATTATTGTTAGTAATAATTGTTATAGAAGCAAACATTGTTCTTTTGAATCCATACTTTCTTTGAACTTTTCCTTAAGTTCCTGTTACATTTGTAACTGTTGGCTTGATAGTTCACTCAGGATATTCTATAGGTATCTTTGAAGTGACATGTTCCAAATTGAATTATCATCTACTAATCTCTCTGGTCCTCCAAAACCAAGGCAACAAAACCGAAAACGTATTTGTCCTCCTATTTCCTACAACCTCTTTATCATCCCACCAACAATATTACCACAATGAGGTCTAGAACCTTTTATTTTGCAATAAAACTTGACTGCTTTCAAAGCCAGAATCTAAATAATTAGTGACCAACCAACTTAATTCTCTTTTTTTGAGGTCAGGAAGGACCAGGTCTCAAAATGATACCAGGAGACAAATGTAAAATATTTATGAAAATTTATGATGCTATCCATTATATCAAATCTCAACGAATTTCCAAAGGAAGATATTCTACATACCATGCATATAAATTAGATACATACCACATGCATACAGAGAGAAAGAGAGGAACTAGATTTCTTAAGTTAGGAAAAACCAAGGACTACTGGTTGAGATGTCAAGGAAGTAGACCAGATACCTGGGCCCAAATTAGAAATTTACTCAATCTTCCAGGGACTAGAGGGTACCCAGACTTGAAAGGTGAAACAACCATATTGGCATACCCTTAAAAGGAGCCTGAGGATGAAAGGGCCATGATAAATGATCTATTTGAAAGGAACTGCTTAGTTTTTAAATGTGGTGATGTCCTATGCAAATCTGACATAAAAAAAAAATGCACTTGTTGGAGTTTTCAACTATAATCAGCTTGTACCCCCAGACCCTCTTAAACTGTGTGGTGCTCTAAATTGTAAGCAAATTTTGCACATATTTTGCGGGGTGTATGTGTATGGGGAGGGGAGAACAGGAAGAATGAGGGCATAGCACAGTGTCAGAAAGAATAGGGGAAAAGTCATTAGAGAAATCTCTCTCCATTAAAATAAATTAATTCTAGGAAGTGATAGCCAAAATAGTACCCAATAAGATTAACTGGAGATAGAGCACCAGTAATAATGAATGAATGTGTGAAGGATAAGAAAATTCACTGGGAATATAAATTGTAATTAATTTGTAATGTGCTCTTGGGAAAGGTTTTTCACATATTCTTCATCTCCTTGTTTGCTTGATTTACTATTGTTTCCAAGAGAAAAATGGCATTTGTCGAGAGTCAGAAAGTACTGACAAGGAAACAGTGATGAGGATGTGACTTGGACTGGAAGGACACAGTTGTGTAAGACTTGATTAATTCTTCTTAACATGGGGCCACTGCTGGAAATGAGACATTTCAGAGTGACTGGTGACAAGGGCATATTTGAGACTTTCTCCACTTGCCTAGAATCATTTTTGTTGATTTCCCTCCTCTTACCTTGAGACCCAGGTGCCTGTAAGTAACAAAACACCCAGACTCAGAGCCCTTACTACTTGCCCTTTCAGAACTCAGGAGGCCACTGACTCTGCTTCCCTCTGGGTATCTAGTAGATGGAGCGCACACAGACAGATGTCCAATCAAGCAAAAATTCAGGTTTCTCTTTACTAACCTGGAAAGGCATGCTATCATTCCTAAAATTCAAGGCTTCTGGTAAACTTTTGGTTAACATAGTGTAAACTCAAGGCCAGAGTGGGACTGCCTGCTCCATCCTCCATGATTAAAAACACCAAAAGTCAGACACAACCTCACCCATCCAGGCACAAGAATAGAGCTAGAAAAGAAGGAGAGAATGGGTATCTTTACTTGCAGGGGGTTCTTCCCAGCTGTCCTTACCACACCTGAGGGCTGATCACAGAAAGTGAAAGAGCAAGGAGACATCTTTAATAAACTTTCTACATCCCAATAAATTTCATGCCCTGACAATCAGATTAGCCTTGATTTTTGTAGGACCAACTGGTAAGGGGAGGGCCTGCAGAGAGAAAGCAAAGTCTCCCTTTTGAGCGCTTTCTGCTCACAGGGAGGGAAGCAAAGCCCCCTCCTCCATGGCAAAAGATAGAGAAGGAGTAACCCCCCCTCCCTCTTAACTACTCTCTCAGACCCAATTGAAAACTTGGGTCTGAGGGCCATGGGCTAAGACACTTGAAGAGCTTCCCATGGTCCTAGAGGCAGAGGGGAAACTTGCAAATATGAGGGACTATTAATGTGCTTTGGGAAATCCTGAGCCACTGCAAGAAAGATATTCCTAGTCAAGGCACTTGACTGGTTATCTCCCGTCTTAGGAGCGACCAGCAGATGACTGATTGACTAGTTTACTTCTTGTCTATCTGACAGAGTGGGAAGCAAGGTGGACTCCAGACACAGTTTATTTCTTTGTCCTGCACTCCAATATTAACCTAGACAGCTGACTAATTATTATATTTTTCCAAGTGGACATGAACATTTATTATACTTTAACTTTTGATTTTTGAGATATAGATCTTAATTAAAATGTTCTATAACTGTCTTGGTCCATTTGGTCTTCTATAACAAAACGCTACAAACTGAGCAGCTTATGAACAACAGGAATTTATTTCCCGTGGTTCTGGAGGCTGAAGATCTGAGATCAGGGTGCCAGCATGGTTGCACTGTGGTGAAGGCCCCTTCCAGGTTGCAGTTTGCTTTCTTCTCCCTGTGTCCTCTGATCGTGGATGGGCTGGGGAGCTCTGTGGGGTCTCTTTTATAAGAACACTGGTTCCATTCATAAAGGCTCCATCCTCATGACCTAATTACCTCTCAAAGGCCCAGCTCCTAATATCATCTCATTGGGCATTAGAATTTCAACATATGAATTTGGTGGGGGAGGGTCACAAACATTCAGACCATAGCAATAACAACTATAAACTTATCCTAATGATTGAAGGAGCCCACAGGAAGCCTATTTCACCTTAAGCTGGTATATATATATCATCTCTTCTAAAGTCTGTATTCTTGTGACTCTCAGTATAATTTAACAAGTATAAGTCCTCTTCCTGTCTATTAAAACCCACGCCCCCTCCCATCTTCCAGCTATCATAATAAACATTACCTCTTCAGTCCATACCAGCTTCTTTGCCATTTGTCATGTATCACTTTAGAATAATGAACATTTGTCTCGTGTTGATTATTTTAAAAACACAGGGAGTCAATGTAAGGGACTATCACTCAAATTGTATGAGTCCTAAAAACTAAGGGAAATGTTCAGAATCTGCTTGTGTATGTCTTCGTGAGAATGCACACAACCTTAAGGAATCTTAAAAAACAAGATTAACTGATATTAATTGCCCTGGTTTGGTTTTGGATTTTTTGTTGTTGTTTGGAATAACATCTTTATGTAATTGGTAGTCACAGTTAAAAAGCATGAGAGCTTTTTTGATTGCCTGGTTGCATAGCATGCAGTAAAACAGTAAAAAAGATGTAGGCTAGTACTTTTTCATCCTAACTTGTGAGGCTTCATTACAGGTATATTTAAGGACTGAGTCCTAGAAGGGTCTTAAAAGCATGGCCTTAAAAAGAAAAAGCTCAATTAAACTATCTAGTTACTCATCCTCTTTATTATTATTATTATTATTATTATTATTATTATTATTAGTGTCAGTGACCAAACCATTTTTAAATTATAAGGCATGTGATATAAACTTAAAAGCTTCTTTGCAATTCTAGTTCATTTTCCTTATATGGTTATCAGTAAAGATGAAAAAGCTTTATAAATTCTCTTAGGATAACACACCATCAGCTTGAAGGATGATATTTATTTTTATCTACCTAAAGTTAGAGGAAAGAATGTAATTGATGGCCTAAGGTGCATTTCAGGCCATGGTTTAAAGGTGTTTTATCATGCACACCCCATCTCCCTTTGCTGACATTCTACTGTTTCAGCTGTTTCAAATGCTTCATTCTTCACAAGGGCTTTCCTTGTCCCAAAAAACTAATCATTCGGAATTTCTTTCTCTTCCTAACCTTTTTAGGTCTTTGTTCCTACTTTTATCACACTTTTATTGTAGTGCTTTAGTCACTATTATAGTTATTGGGGGAGCTCGTGGTATAAAGAGGAAAGCACAGACTCTGAAGGCAGGCAGATTGGATTGTGTGACTTATATATTATCTCCCTCTCTGTCTCAGTCTCTTCGTCTTTAAATTGGGGGTAACAGTGCCTGTTTTACAGGGCTGCCATGAGAATTAAATAAAATATTGTGTGTCACATCCCTGGAGTCACTCCATAGGTGCTCCTGCTATCAGTAGTGGTGGAAATCTCAGCTTTACCTGCTTTGTATATTTTCATTCTCTCTGGGCATAAACTCTGTCTTTTTCTTCTTCTGATACTTTGTAGAGGCTGTAAGCACGTGAACACAGGTGCTAGAGAAATCTCTGTTGAACTGGAATAAATTTGTCTTTTCTCCAAAACAAACATTATTCTAGCTTTTCCAATAGCTCTTATTTTTCTTTTTTCTATATATTTATGTATTATGGCTACACATATTGAGTAGCATTATTAATTATATCCCCAAATTTGAATATTTGGAACCATGAAATTAGATTGTTATAAGACACTTAAAAATAAACCAAATTTGTAGATAGTTACAAGCAAGAAGTGTGTGCTATGCATGTATATGTGTTGGTCTTTCTATGGTGTTTACCCAAGATTGGAAGTTTGTTGTCGCTCAGTACTCATGGTCTGTGTCACCAGCCTCATGGCCTCTTAAACAGCCAGATAGTGAAGAGTCTTAGAAACAAACTGTATAAACACATTTTAGTTCTTGTTCTATATGAAGATGAAGCCCTACCTACATAAATATGCATTTCTCTGACTATATACTTTTCCTGGCAGTCTTTCCTTCAAATTTCTCTATTTGGGAGTTGGAGGCAGGGAGGATGTGGGGTTTGGGGGTAACACAGTTCCAGCTATATATATGGAAATAAAATATATTATTTGCTCTTTGTAAATGAAGAGTCATAAATTCCCATACACACACTTTCCTCCAGGGGACCTACAGGCTCAATCAGGTTTCTCTTCTGCTGCATGTGTTAAATAATGGTGATACCAGCCTGGTTCCTTCCCGGACCTCCTGCACTATCATCAGTGCTTTACTGGCTGCCGTTTCCTTCCACAAATGTGTCAGCATGGAATGAATACCAGCAGCAAAGATTTTTAGAAGAACACTGAGTATCGTAGTAGGAATTCTTATTTGCACTGAATTTCTAAAAAAACAAAACCACTAGAAATAAAAACAAGGATAATTCGGTCAAGGCCCTAAGGGTCAGAGTGACAAAGGGCAACAGTAAGGGAGTGTAGAAAGGAGGGGACCAAGCTCCGGTTAAAATCTAGGTTTCTGAGAGATAGCTTTGGTCGTTATTAACACATCTTGGGGTAAGGGAAGAAAGGCTAGAAACCTGTACTCTGTCCTCCACTACTTAGTTCATTCATTCATTCATTAAGAAACTTTTTCTTTTTCTTTGCTAAGACTGACATATTTTCTAACGAAGGCCACGGACCCATCTAAAACATCATCATGTGACAAAAACCCATCTTGCTGTTACAGCCTTTCTCCTTCTGTTTCACCATCACCACCACATGGTGAGAATTTACTGCTGGCTCTGTCCTTAATCTTCTGTTTTGGAAGTGCAGTATCTGATTTGGCAGTCCTTGATAGAAGGTGGAACCTGTAGCTCTCAGCACTATATGATTCTATGCATATGTATGCAGTTATGTTTCATACAGTCAAAGAATTTAGGACTGAAAGTCATGAGGTTCTTATTGCATAAGAAAATTTAAAATTTCTCAAAAGCGCCCAGCAGATCCTTCTAGATTGTTTTCTAGAAACTAAGGATATTTTTTGATTGATCCTTACTGACATTTAAGCTTACAGTTTCAGCGTTTCAAGATATTTTTTAAAATCTTGATCTGCCCCTTGACATATTGGCTATTCATCTCAGTTTTGAGTCTCCTGCAAATTTAATTATTCAATACTTATGAATTCTCTTTGAATTATCCAATTAATTATGAAACCATTCCTTGAAGATATTGTGAAAAAGTTGCCAAATACCTTTAAAAATGAATGTATACTACATTTATAGCATTTCTAAACTGATACTGTAATAATTTTACCAAATAAAGACATGAGGCTAATTGGCTATGACTTATTCTTGGTCAACTCATGGACTCTCCCTTTGGTTGATACTTCCTTTTCTAAGTTCTGCATATTATCTGTTTGACTAACATATCTTTGTTGAACTTTATTAAAAATTGATGTTAAACTCATTCATCTATAATTTTCAAAACTGCCTTTTTAAAAACTTAAAAATTTATTTATCTCTAAGTTTCCAAGCTCATTTATTTCCATCAATGAAAAAAATTACTAAAATCTATCTTTTAATCAACATGTAGACCCTTTCGGAAGCTTAAGGTAATCCTTTTAAGCCTGAGAACTCGACTCTGGGTAAATAGGGTATATTTTAAAATATATTTATTAGTTCCTCGCCTAATTTGATCTCCAACCCTTACTGTACTTGTTCTACACTTTCCAGTTTGAAGATACTCTCTTTCTAAGGCAGAAAAAACATAGGAGAGAAGTAGTTCTGTTGTTTCTTGTCTGTTAATTTTATGCCATCTGCTAAGCAGTGAGCCTCTCTCTTCTTTGTTTTTTAAAAGCTTTGTTTTGTTCTCTGCAATTTGCACAAGTGCTTCTGGCTTTTAGCCTTTTGTTTCAACCTGTGCTATATTTTCTCCTCCCCTGCTTCCTACTATCTTACTTGTACTTTTTCTATATTATGTACTTTTTCTTTTTATACTAATCTCAGAAAACTTCTCATCAGGCCTGGATATAGGCACAATTTTATTGCTAGCAAATCTCGTGCCCTTAGCTAATTTGCTGGATCTCTCAGAGATCTTTCCTCATCTGTAAAAATGGGGGTGAGAGGTGAAAATGTATAACTTACAAAGTAGTTATGAAGGTCAAATAGAAAGATAACTGCAAAGCTTTTGATAAGCTCTAAAGCACTATCAAGCATGTAAGGCCTTATAATTTTTTGTAATGAAGTAGTACTTTATAAAAACATATGTGCATAGACTATTAATACTGGAAAGGATCTGGAAGTTCATCTAGTTCTAACTAGTTCATCTAGTTAACTTACAGAAGAGGAAACAGATCTAGGGGAATAGGATTGCCAAAGCTCCCAGCCTTCCATCTATGGATAGCATGCTATAGATGGCAACCTATTATATAGCATTGTATAGCATTGGCTGATGCTATACAAATCTGATGATCTTGGTTCTGGTTCTCCCACAGAGATGAGCTTGAAATTATCCTACCTTATCTACCACTCCACATTACGGACGTAGCCATCCTTGTGCTCTCCTCTCATTGCCTGACACTCCTCAACACTGTGTCACAGACAGACTTGACCAACTTTTCCAAGATATTTTGGCCTGCCTAGGTTCTTCTTTTATATTCATTCTATTGAGGCTCATTTGTTGTTCTATGGTCAGAGTGGTTCGTTTGTTTTATTTTGCTTTGTTTTGAGTCTTTCATTCTTCAGTTATTTGCCATTTAGTGGAATACTACTTAAAAAGGTATCAATGACACTAATAAATATAGCACAGGAAATGAAAGCTGTGAGGAAAGCTGGCATAACTTGTTTATTTGAAAACTATGTATAATTAAGTCAAATTAACAAGTATTTATTTAGTACCTATTTAGGTTGAGGTCTGACAGCTTCTGCAAGGAATACTCAGGAAACGTAATAAAACCTAAGCTCAAGAAATTTAAAATATTCTGAATGATTTTAAATATCCAGTATATAAATAATTCTGCTTTTCTCATTGATGTGTTTCATCTCATTTAGCACTACAAAAAAGTGCTATTGTTCTTATTATGTTGATGAGGAGACTAAAGACACAGAGTCTAAGTTCTTTGTAGGGTACATAGACCAAATG
Organism: Macroglossus sobrinus; assembly: GCA_004027375.1. Taxonomy (NCBI): domain Eukaryota; kingdom Metazoa; phylum Chordata; class Mammalia; order Chiroptera; family Pteropodidae; genus Macroglossus; species Macroglossus sobrinus. Next base: position 143,909 of record PVKZ01002116.1, read on the forward strand.
ACAATCAAAATTTGACCTTAAAATTCTTCTAACTTCAGTTTGTACTTTTTGAAAAATTTATTTTTCAATTATGGTTGACATACAATATTATATTACTTTTAGGTGTACAACATAGTGATTAGACATTTATCTGTACTTTTTATGAAAATTTAAGAGATGTACTTTCTGTTATAAATTTGCATGTCTGACTATAACTGGTATTATGAAGTCTGAGATGACATGCTTGTTTTCTCCCAAATTTGATTCATTCAAATAATTAAGGATAGAAGCAAGAAATAGTTAATTTTAGAAATCAGTTGATGGCCAAACAGAATTCTGCCAAGAACCATTTCTAGCATGAAAGTTTTCTATTTCTGCTCAAAATATAAGATCAAACACTTACTTTAAATTTACTTTTTAAAGTATTAAAGAACAATAAAATAATTAATCTAGAAGTCGCATATATTCATTTAAAGTTTATACATACAACTAGTTACTGCATTTTTTTTTTTATATTGGCAGACAACAGATATATTTTTTTTTACACAGAATGTACTAAATTGGCCAGATTTTCTGAACTAAGCACTCTTTACTCTGTCTTGCTTTAGCTACCAGTTCTTTTCTGAAATAAAGGCCTCTTCCCTTAGGCCTTTTCCAAAAATATTCAGACTGCATTATCATTGTACTTCCTTTAATGAGAACTGGGAGCAGCAGTGTTAACATTCATCCCAAGTCTTAAACTTGAGGTTGTGGTGTCCAGACCCGTGTCTGAAAGAGAAGATTGGATTGAAAAGCGCCACAGACCATTCACTGTGTCCTGAGGATCAATAATGAAAGAGCATGCTAGCATGTATGGGTGACTTCAGGTTAGTCTGAGACATTTATTTATTTACTTGTAGATAATTAGCATACCATAGATGTTCTTTTATGGTTAGAGGAATTAGCACATTTTTTGTTTTTAAAGAATGAATATCCATTTGTTGTTTATAAAAATAAAATTATTTACGGTGCTGCTGAAGCCAAACAGCTGTTATGTAGGATCTGCTTCAGGATCACTGCTAATCGAATCCAAAATTTGTGAATTCGTACACCTCTGTTCAAACACATCAGGGGTTTTCAGTTAAATATGTTAGACTGGGCAGGCGGTGAATAAACAAGATTGGACATCCATTAGCTTTATTCTCTTTATGTTCTTTCACGGACATAGTACAGAAAATTTCACATTTGGGTCTATTTACCTTTCTGAAACATAACAGTAATAGGCACTTTGGTACTTCCTATTTATCTCCCATTTTGATGTGTTGAGGATTTACAAGTTAAGCTCCCTTAGTTATCTAAATGAATGGCTTGGCATAAGCACCAACAATGATTAAGGAAATGAGTAAAGTGACAGGTATTTTACCTCCAGAAGGGATTTCTAGCATGAATTAATTTTACCTCTTGATTCTCCACCATTAAACTGATACTGGGATACAGTTTAACATTAAGCAGGCAGAATAAATTGCTTTACTGTTTGGACACTGAAGGACTTAATTAGGATTTGGTTTGCAACAAGGGGACAAAGAGATGTCATCGATGATTACTCTTGATACTTTTAAATAGTTTTTTAAATTCCTAAAATGCATCTAATCCTGAATTTAAAAGAATAAAAAAAATTATGGGGTGAAAGTAAATCAGAAGGGATGAAGTTCTTTTAAATTGCAACGTATGGTGTTTTAACGACACTCTTTACCCGCTCCTTGGCTCCTGAGTTCACTTTTGATCCTTTTACTGGAACAAATTGTGCAAGTAAGATTGGTTTAATTTTTTCATACTTGCCCATGGGATGTCAGAGGAGGGGTAATCTTTGGAAGTTTACACTAAAGTAAAACGCTGTGGAAAATAAGGAGAAAAGATAGGGAGCACCTATAAATATATGTTTTTTTGTAATTTTTCCTATGGGAGAATTTTGCACTAGGATAGAGATATACATTTATAAGAAGAAATGATCATTGGTTCTTTAGTTCTAGTCCTCTGTGACTTTGATTCAAGAAACAGTGCACATCTATGTGTAGGCACTGGCCCTGGTACTCAGGAAACACCAAAATGAATAAACCACAAACACCACACTCAATGTTCCTTCCATCTATTGGTAGAGACCAAGGTGTGAGCACCAAATAGAAGATGGGTTTAAGATTCTGAAGAGAAGCAGAACAAATGATGTACATGGGAAAAGAGACAGAGAGAAGATTAAATGTGACTGGGTGGTCAGTAAAAAATTTTGAGAAGACTTTGCTCTTGGCTGGTGCTCTGGGGAGATTTGGAGAGAGAGCATTTCACTTTGAGCACTGACAAAAAAAAAAAATGAGACACAGAGGGGCCTGTTTGGAAAGTGATGAGAAGACTGATGGGGCTAGAAAGTAGGATGTAGTGGGAGACCAAGTTACAATAATAATTTGGGGTCAGATTGTGGAGGAAGATTAATGCTCTTCTCTGACTACCAATTCTGTTTGGAACAAAATCTCAGATGCAATTTCAGAGACTCTTCTTCAATTGGACTTGCTCTTTAGAATAAGCAATATCTGGTTAATGGTCTTGTCCAACAATGTTTCTTTTAACAAGGTCCATTAAGGCACCCAAGTACTGCACAGTATGGGCCATTTAACAATGGATCATAGCTATGAAGTAGCAATCAGAGTTAACAGCAGCCACAGAAGTCATCTAGTACAACCTTTAGCTTCTTATTGCTGCTGAGCAATTTATCACAAACTTAATGGCTTAAAACAACACAAATTTACTCTCTTAAAGTTCTAAAGGTCAGAACTACAAAATCAATTTCACTGGACCAAAGTCAAGGTGGCCATTAGACTTGTTCCTTCTGCAGGATGTGAAAGGAGGCTCCGTTTTCTTTGACTTCTCAGCTCTCGGTGGGTGGGTGCCTGACTTCATTGGTTTGTGGCCACCTCTTCCATTTTGAGATCTCATTACTTTAAGCTTTGTTTTCATTATTGTCACTTTGCCTTCTCCTCTGACAGCTTTTTTCTGGGTCCTTTTTATAAGGACCGTTGCCCACCTTGATAATGTCAGATCATACCCCCATCTCAAGTTTCTTAACCTAATCACATCTGCAAACTCCTTTTGCTACATAAGGTAACATGCATAAGTTTCAGGGATTAGAACATAGACATATTTGGGGGCCAGGCATTATTCAGCCTTCCACAACCCTTACATTTTACAGATAAGAACAATCCAGCTCAGCTTGGTCTAAGGACAGACAAGTAGCTAGCGACAAAGCTGGGCCTACAACTCATTGTCCTGGACTCCCAGTTTTCTTTCCACTGTAGCATGATGGCAATCTTTCATACCTTCCATGAGTAATCAATCAATGCTGCTCTTTGAAAGATCCTAGCCAGATGACAGAGGAGACCCTAAGTGGCCATGAAAGAGTGGAAAAGGCTCTTCATCCTTCGTGTCACTGAACAAGGACCCATTTGGGAGAAGAATAAGTACTCTTTTTAGGACCAAAAAAGGCAGGAGAACTATTCTTTCATTGCGTGAAGAAGAGATCTGGGCAAAAATAAAAGAAATGTTTAAGAAAACAGAAGAAAAAAGGGTAGATTGTAGAGAAGGAGAGGTTGTACTTGAAGTTGAGTCAAAGGGAAAGAAAGTAATCATGTATATACCACACAATAATGCCACCCTTCTATGTGTATGCTTTCTAAAATTGAGTATCCTGTAACATTTTCTCTTCAGTAATGCCTAAAGCCTGTCTTTTATAATAACCATATTACCTTGTTGCTTTACGTATTTGTTGCTCACAATTTATGTTTTTTACCAGTGCAGCCACGTTAATATTACATTCCCTAAAGAGTAGCAATAATTTCCATATCTTTGTACTCCATGGAGCACAAATAGGTGTTTATAACAGTTTGAATCATTTTAATGATGGCATACAAAGTGTATCACACTACTATCATTAGCATTTTTCTTTTAAAAAGATCTGAAAAATTCCAAACTAATTTTGTACTATAACTGAAAGAAGGCTTGAGGCTAATATAAAGGGCATATTGTTTTGAAACTAATAAAGAAAGTGAAGATTACCAAGAAATAGCAAAGGCATATTAACCTTAAGTTAGGAAAGCAATGCAAAAAATGAAATAAAATGTTTGAGAGGGGAGAGTAAGTTTTAAAGTGATTTCTAATTATAAATAGAATAAGGAAAAGAGAATATAAAAATACATTTATTATTATATGAGAATAATACTAAAATAGAAACTTTAAAAAATTCTACTTTGTTCTAAAAGTGATCTAGAACAAGATTAAGACTACATATTACTTAAAAGAGAGGTAAATCAACTTCAAGGAATTGGAACATTATCAGTATATTTAATAAAAAATATTGTTTTTTAAAGTAATGTTTTTATGACTTATAATTTCCTACTTAGATAAGTTTTATGCTATTGCAATTTTTCCAGATTTCAACACAGAGTGGATACTTAGTAAATATGTGATAAAGATTATTAATATTAATTAACATTGAAAACAATTTATTATGCTCATATCAATGAACTTTAGAACAATAGAATATTTATTTATGCTCATCAACACAAACTATCAAAATTAAAGTGAATCTGGTATAATACAATTATTATTGTGAGCACTTTATTTCAGAAAGTTGCCTGAAAAACCTACTCAAATGCTCTTTATTTCTGCCCATGGAAATCTCCCGCATTCTTCAAGGCTCAAGTTAGTGACCATCTCCTCATAAGACCTTCTTTGATCCTCTAAGTCATTTCTGACTCTTAAATTTCTACAGTATTTTAGGTACTTCACATTGTCCTCATAATTACAAATTAACTCTAATTAAAATTCTTTTGTTAAGTCTATATCACCTACTAAAAACAATTCTTTAAAGACTAGAGACTAAGATTGCCTATTTATTTTTTCATTCTTGCATGTCTAACATACCAGTTATCTACAAGTGCACAATATAGATATAGACAAATAGATACAGATAGCTATGGATAAATAGGAATGAATCAATGTAATGACTTTATAATAGTAACTCAGAATTAACTTCATGAAATCTTACTTGCTCTATCTATTGAATAAGTTCCTTTGGGTGTGGGGTGGGATCTGAAAATTTATAATTTTTAACGGTATTTCTTGGTTATCCACATATAGCCACATATACCTAGCAGCAGCAGCATTTGGGAATCACTCACACATGCCAATTGGATATAAAGTTCATCTTTTGGTGTGGCTGTGATGAACATTCACCATAAGAGAATGGAAAACTACTTCGAAGGGGAGAGAATTCATGATTCCAAAAGCAAGAAAGGGAATGTTTCAACTTGGAGGTGAGATGGGTTGGTAATTCAGGTAAAATTAATCTTCTGAAAAAAATCTGGGTCAGCTCTGCCTAGCAAGCTCAGCCTCACTCATCTCCAATGGAGAGTTAAATGACGGCTGTTAACTAGGTTATAGAGGACTCTTTCTTGTTCCTGTGAACCATTTGATCACAAGTCATTCTCCTTCCTTTCCAATGATCTATTACAATGACTTCATCTATATGTCTATCTATTACTTTTACAGTAACTATGAAGACTACCCTTGAAATTCTAAGTACCAAATCTTCATATCATTTTTCATGTTGTCAATAGTTACCTAGAGGGAGTTTTCATTAAAGATGATTACTTGAATCCTTCTCAGCAACCTAATATGCTAGAGGGGGAAAAGAAAAAGAAAAAGAAAAACCTTAAAGTATAAAGCCTCAAAGACAAAAAAGAAAAAAGAATAATCAGCTCAACCTCTTTGTGAGATGGAAATAGGCTGGAGAAATGGTAACTGACTCAAAGGAGAGGAGGGAGCTGTAACTTACAGGGCCTCCTGTAAAGTTCTAATGAAAAGTGAACTTATTCCTGTCACAGAATCACTCAGATTCCCTATAACTAGAGAGATCAGACTCTGCAGAGGGTAGGAAAACAAAAAGGAAATGGTTGTAAGTCATGCCACTGAGTGACTGTACCCTTAGATCTCTTTCTGTACTGAAGTAATCTGTAATTAGCTTACACCCCCACAAGGGCAGTTGATGAAGTTTATTCTCAAGCATTATCAAATGCTTGGGGGAAACTTAAGACAGGGAGGCATCAAGAAGATGGTTGAGACATGGCTAATCATGGGAGGGTCGAAAGAGTCTACATGAATGCTAGGAATCCCCTCCATTTTCTGCTCTATTTTATCTTTCAGATATTTACTTGTCATGCAGAAGATAGAGGACTCCTTTTTGAAGAAAATGAATGTTGCCTGTGAAGAGATTTTCACATCTTAATATTTGGGGGTCTCACCCAAATTATCTGACTCCCATCATGATTATTGTACAATAAGTCTCATCAGTTGATAAACTCTGTGTTTAAACACAGAGCTTTTCAGTACCTTGTTCTTATTTGTTCATTGGTGGCCAAGGATCATCAGATGTTCCAGGAAAGCCTCCAACACAAAAGAAAGACGAACCAACCAACCAACAAACAAAAAACCAGGAAAGACGAAACCTTAGTAATTCACATAATTTAGGGTATGGCTTGATTTTTCTATTTCCTTCTACTTATTGAGTCCCTTTAACTGCTAACCCTGCTCCAATTCTATTAAATGAATTTTTGAACTCTTTTTAAATAACCTAACTCTCCTCTTGTACCTCTTCTGGAGGTCCCTGTCTTGTTTACCTGTTCCCAAGCCTGTGCTTTGATACTCCACCCAGCACTTAATGCTTCCCAGCCCTAAGCTCTTCCCTGTTCCTATTCCTAGCACACAAGGGTCATTTCTCTTCAGTGAACTCACTTCCTGCCCCAGAAACTCAGCCCTGTAAAGTATACCTCGTTCCCGGTCCACAGTCTTCTCTGACCTGTTCACCTGTGCACCTGCTCGTGAGAGCTCAGACTTCCCATTATTTTGCTCACCCACTTGCCATAATACTCAAATTTTGCTGGCCCTGCTGACGTCTACTAGCTAATCTATTGACAAGATTCCCCTCTTGCCCATCTCCAATCCTTAAGACACTCACCAGTCTTCTCCTGTTGCCTAATCCACATCAGCTCCCTAAGAATTTAATCCACTTCAATGGATGTATTCTTTTCAATTCTTGGTTTCTCTAAGGCTGTGCTATCCTAATACATACTTAACTGGGTACTAAGTACCAGATGCTTCAGTCATCCACTACCCGCAATCCAGGAAATAAAGTGGTCCAAAGTTGCCCACTAAAACAATACCACATTTTGGTTAAAGGAGAAACGCACCTTTTTTATTCTGAATTCCCTTACTGGGAGCTGAAATCCTGATTGTCTGTGTCACTCTGGGATAAAGGTTAGCAGCGGTAGAGACCTGACCTTACCATCTGCCTCCGCCAGGTAAATCATGCTCTGCTACCGCAGCTTCCACAGCTGTGAGGCCTTGACCTCATGGGGCAGAGCGCCTGGTGCTGCCTTCTCCCGCCCGCCCAGATGCTGAGTGAAATGTCTGGGGATGTTTCTGTTCCCAAAATTCCACTGCCGGTTTGCTGCAGCTCTGAATGTCCTCTAAACAAAGAGATGTCTTTGGAGGTGAATTTTTAAACTTAAAAACATCTCAGAATGATTAAAGTGAAGGCTGACACATGAAACACTCCCAAGAGAGATCTTCAAATAATAGCCTTTAATTTTTTTTTTAATTTATTATTTTTTTTAGGTTCTGGAGGAAATAAAGGAGATAAAAAATTATTTAATTTTTTTTCATGTGTCTCTGAGAAGTAAGCATTCTACTTGGTGAGCTATTAAGTGCCCAATAATAAGAGAAATACTATTAAGGTATAAATTGAAATAGGGAAAAATTCTAAATCCACCTATGCTTTTTCATTGTCCTTTCTTCAAAAGTCTTATTTAAGTGTAACTTGTTTTCACATAAAATCAAGTTTATATTTTAACTCCTAAACATTGTCTATTTGGTTAATTATTGTAAATCTTTAAAAAAATGATGAAGCATTGTCTTTAGCAAAACACATTGTCATGATATAAAACACATGACTGTAAATCAGAACACTGATTTAAAAACTGTAATTTTAATCCATCAGTTGATTATCTTGGTTTTGGTTGTATTTCCCTGACGGTATGGAGGTGATTTTCAGAGGGGCATAATAACAAAAATTAATATTAAATGAATTACATGGGGGAAAAAAGCAACGTTTTTTAAAAAATTTTTTTTAGTCCTCCTTAGTGCTATTTTTTCCCCCCGCCCGCAACTCTAACTTTTGATAATCTCCCCTTTTTAAATAAAAAAGCGGACCTCAGGCACTGAGGCTTTCCTACATTCCAGCTAAAATAACAATCTTATGGTTATGTTTTATTGTTTTCTTTTAAAAAATAATTACCTCTTATTTGTGACAAACAATGTTGGTATTTAATTTATGATTGTTTTACTCCAAGAATTATTAAGTTTACTACAATGTAAGTGGTACATAAATATGGTAAATATTGGGCCTCTGGTATGTGAACCATAAAACCTTAGGAAGTATTGGTTGCTGGGAAGTGCTGGGTTTGACTGTTTCTCAAGCTTAATTAATTGGTTGATTTTTTTTTTCATTGAATTGACCAAGTCAACTGGCTGTTTGATGTAAGATAGATATAATTGCTGATAATTGTAAATTTACCTTATATTAATAAAATGCAATTAGTCATAAAGCATTGAGATCTAATGGTGGTTTATAAAGGAAATAAAATCTTTTAATTCCCTTGAAATAAATAAACTTCCACTGGTAGCCTTTTACCTTTAAACTTGAGGGAAGTCCCTGAAAATTATCTTTTGACATCAACAAGATTACAAACACAGTGCCATTGAGAATAAAGAATCTTATGGCAGGACTTGGAAAAAAAGTCACGAACACCAAAAATGTCTGTATATTTTTAAAGCTTATTGTCTAAGTAAAAATATTAAAATAAAAAATTCTTATAGAACTTTTGGGCCCACCACAAAATGCATGCAAGATGCACTAGGTACCTCGGATTTGGGGGTACATTTGGTTTCTCAAATGTATTTGCTTAACTATTTTTTCTAAATTCCTACTCTTTAAAACTAAGAATCCCTATATACTATTGACCCTAGAACAAAAATAAAAAACAACTTGTCTCCCCTGACTAAATCTACACATGGACTAACGAATCATATTGTGAATTAGTACCATTATGAGTGGTGCCTGGACCACTGGGTCAGTGGAACTGAGCTACAGAATGAACAGCAGGAGCTCAGAAGTCTAGTGGAACAGAGAGAGGAAGGTAGGGCAACCATAAAATAAGATGGCATATAACTGAAGGCTTTGATTACACAAATCAAAGTTATGGGGATTTGAACAAGGAAAATTTCTTACCAGTAGGAGAATAACAACAAAGTCCTAGGAGAGATGGCATTTGAGATGGGCACTGAAGTATAAGTAGAATTTAGACAGAGTAAGTATTCTAGATAGATCACCCTAGACTTAAATTGAGAATATGCTGTTTACCAGGGGCCAAGGGTACAAAGATTAATATAATAATGATAATGATAAAAATAATTGTTTGTTGTAGAAACACATGTTGGTGGAAGACACAGATGCAAACAAATTGTTACTGTATAACGTATTACCGGTATAATAGAACTCTGCAATCAACTAGGGAGGAAGAATTAGTTCTACCTGGGGAATTAAGAAAGTGTTTATGAAGGAAATGAACTTTGATCTGGGCTTTGAATGACGACTGGAATTTTACTAGATGGAAAAAAATGAGAAATATATTCCAGGGAGTGAGCACAACATATGACAAGGCATGAAGATATAAAAGAGCATAATGTATTTGGGAAGGGTGAGAACTTTATGTGGTTGAAAAGTATGTGTGTCAGGCGGGGGAGGGGTGGAATGAAAATGGGGATTAAAAGAGAACGTGCCTTAAAAGATGTGTAGTGACTAATTTGTGAAAGGTGATATATGCCACATGATGGAATTTAAACTTCATCCTGTAAGAAGTCATTTTAAGTAAGATAGTACAGCTCAGATCTTTATTTTTAGGAGTATCACTCTCGTGACACTGAAGGGGGTCTTGCATAGGAATATGGCCTAAGAGGGAGTAGGAAAATTTGGAGTGAATTGTAGAGAGCCCTGAAGGCTAGATTGTGAAACTGGCACTGAATTCTGTGAAAATAGAAAACCACCAATGTTGTACTTTATGGAAATTGATCTAGAAAGGGTCTATAAAATGGATTTTCATGAAGGGCCTAGGACACAGTTTAGAATCTACAGTGACAGCTCAGGCAGGAGACACAGCACACAGTACTCGTAGCCACTTCACCACCTATTTTTTTTTCTGCTTCTTCCTTCTTAACTGAATCCTGGTTTGTTTCATTATCCTTCCTCCTCCTTCTAGCCATGATCTTCAGAAGAGGAGGTCCCATCCCCTGCCCAAAGGATTAATTTGCTCTAGGATGATTCCATTTCTAGCCAATGAGATGTGAAGGAAGTCCTCCTCTAGGGCCCTTCTGGAAAATGTATTTTTTTTTTTTTTTGAAAAAGGGAAACACAAGAAGAGACAGTCTTTTCTTCTGTTGAAAGTTGTCTCCATGTGACACTTGGAATGACCATGCCACCATTTTGCTATGATAAGAGGAGCTTGTCTGTGGACAAAACAAATATCCATGTTTCCTGATTCTTTGATGATGTTATTGAGCCACTGATTTAAAAACACCTAGAATTTTCTTCTTTCCAGAAATCTAAAAAGATGAGTCGATTTGGGAAAGAAGTTAATAAACCAGATTTTATATATTCTTACTGAGTATAAAGTGAAGATGTCCACAAATACAGTTGAGGTCTGGCATGCTGAGAAATGAGATCAAAAGTCAAATACACTTCTTTTTTTTGCTGTAGCTTGAAGGAATTCTTACATTACAAATGCTTGCTCCTCACTGCATTTTCTACTATTAATTATGTCTTCATAAATATAATTAATACAATTTGTATAAATAACAATAATAAATAATACATAATGTAATGAATGGATAATTTTTTTTATTTGATGACTTCTATTAGTACTTTAACAATACTAATGTTGGTGAAAGTGTTCTGCTATTCCTTCAATTCACAGAAATGTGTCCATGTGCAGTATGGCAGGAAAAAAATGCAGACCTGGGCTCAGACAGCTGCTCCTCCAATAGGTTATTATTTGACCCTGGTAAGTGCCTTTATTATCATAAACTTCAGTTTGATTAAATATTAAATGGATTTCATAAAATTTATTCTACAGAAGTAATTACCATATAGTTATGGTAATTACTATATGCATCCACATTTTCAAAACTGCGTTGACCTTTGTTCTTGAAGTTCTTGAAATTGTCAGAAATTATGACTACTTATCCTTGATTTCAAGTTTTGTTTTTTCCCTACCAAAAAAACCTCAGGTCCCAGGAAGGAGTTGTTGCAAATCCCTTCAGGCTCTGCAGTTAGCCTGTAGGAAAATGAGGATTTAAAGGTGTAGGTAGGCCATGGTGGACTTGGACCTACAACGAGGGTGCCAGTTCTGCCTGCCAAAGAGGCCACTGTTAGGATACTGGAATCCCTTGCAGCTAATATTAAATGTGCATTTTTCTCTTTCACTTGTGCTTATTCTTTATATGCATAGCTCCCCAGGAACCACAGTAAGAGGAGCTGATCAAGCCGACATAAGATATGGGCATTCTTTGTTGTAGAAATTAATCTTTTGTTAAAGTTCCCCTAAAATCTTAACTAACATTTGTACATTCTGACTTTCAACATATACTTACTGAGTACCTGCTAAGTCCTGATTTATCCTATTACAAATCTTTTTAGTTTGTTTAAATAGAGGCTTTTGTTTTGAGAAAGATAAGATGGTGATGCTCTTAGGATCCATTTAAATTATTATTCAGAAGTTTCCAGTTATTGGACCACTGATAAAGCTAAATCAAAATTCTAGGTTTATAAACCTGTAAAGGTAGAATCTTAGTAGTTAGTAGACTAGAAAAAAGCACTATGACCCTACCCATCTATAACGTCAGAGATTAAAAAACTTAAATCAAATGACATACCTGGCTAACTCATTTGAGCCTCACTTGTGGCTTGTAACCCAGGTGTGTCACCTGTATACTGGTTTCCAGGGGCCAAGTACAGCAAGAGCCCTGCCCTATCTCTGATAATCGTAGGCCCAGCAGCTGACAGGGTTTAACATGTTTTGAATAGGTGCTAATTTTGACAATGTCCCTGGATAATCTGGACACTTGGGCTAATTCTTTTCTACTTTAATGACCACGCTTCCCTAGTTAAGATATGTTCTGCTTTGCCTTTTGTTGTGTGTGTAAAAATTGCCTCATGATTATGGATGTCAGTTTCCCTTTGACATTTGAGAATAAAATTATTTCCACTTTACTTATGAAACTCAAAAATTTTGCTTTTATGACAATAACTTCATTACATAAACTCTAAAATACATCAGAAATATTTGGTCATTAAATATATATATATATATATATATATATATATATATATATATATATATAGTGGGCACACACTCATGTAAAGAAGGGAAAGATTCAATATTTATCTCACAACTCACACACTCTGTACTTCCCGGTTGGGCTTGAGTTTGCCTGCTTTCCCCTATCATACTCACACATTTAGAGTTTGAGCTTGAGGTGAGTAAAGTAGAGGAGAATGAGACTGAGATATTCATTTGATTGATTTGAGTATATTCTCTTTCCACCTGTGTTCTTCCTCCTCATAAGAAAGCACCAGTATATGAACATTGTAACTACTATATGAAAATAAATGAGTTTAATAACTTCATATCTCAGCATAAGCCTCCATTAGCATGGAAATATTCTGAGCTGGGTGGGATTCTTTGCATTTTTTAAGTCAGGGTTTCATACTGAATATTGATATTTTGGAACAGTGCCTGGAAAATTGCACAGAAACAAATCTGTTATGAAAATTTATAGAGAACTTGTATTTATATAAAATCCTAACTTCTTCTTCTAGTCTACAGTGCTCTGCATGAGCAAGTGTTGATCTCAAGGAACTAACTCCCTTCCACCACTCCCTCTTCTAGCCTTCTCTTCAGCACACTGGCTTTCAGTCTTTCTTTTCCAACTCACCAAGCTGGTTCCCATCTTAGGTTCTCTGCAATTGTTGTTCCCTTGTCTGCAGCATCACCTTCCCCCAGATCTTCACATGGCCAGTCCCCCCGAGTGTGTTATCACTTCCTCAGGCAGCCTACCCACGCTGTCTAACACAGTGCTGCTCAGTAGACATAGTAAGAGAAAATGTGAGTTATACAGGCGATTTTAAATTTTCTGGTGTCCACATTAAAAAAAATTAGATGACATTAATTTTAACATTTTTATTTAATCCAATATATCTGAAATATTATTATTTCACCATATAATTAGCATAAAATATTAATGAGACATTTTACATTCTTTTCCTAATTCTGGCCTTTGAAATTGAGCACACTTCTTACAGGACATCTCAGTTTAGTCCAGCCACACTTAAAGTGCTTGGGGTCACATGTGTTGGCTACTGTGTGGACAGCACAGACCTCCAGTCACTCTTTATCATGTCACCCTGTTTTATCATTATAGTAAGACTTATTAGTGTTTAAAATTATCTTCTTTATTTATTTACTTGTGTACTATCTCTCCTTCAATCCTCTATCTGCCTCTGCCTCAAAATAAAAAAAAATTTAAAACATCAAGGGCTTCAATTTGTTTTTTGTTATAGCCACCAAGCTTAGGATATTGCCAGTTATCAATAAATTTTTGTTGAAAGTTAATTAAATAAAAAACCAAAGTACTCTTAAGACAATAGACCTTATACGGCTTTTGTTTTCGAAGTCTTCCCTCTCTCACGCTGTTTTAAATAAGTGAGATATAATAACCACACGTCTGTTGCTCCCCTTCCCCTTCTTCATCCATGTCCTGTTGTAACTGTCTCTGTTGTCTGTATCCTACTGATTTCTTGATATGGGGTTGCTTCCTCAGGAGAATGCACTTTCCAGTCCACCTTAAAAGCTGCTTGCAAGTTAGCATTCAAGTCACACTAAGCAGGAGAAAAAAGGCAAACATCTGGACTTCCTCTTTTTTCCCCTACTAACCATTACAGAATTATCTCAGAAGACAGTCAGGCTATAACTTGCACTTATTCCACTTTCAGCCAATGGGAGGAAAACCAGGATCTGTGATCAGTTGCAGGCCTTGGAAATTGCCCCTAGGGGTCTGAGGTCCTGGGATTTCCCTCCATTGTTGCTCTAGACATGACCCAGTCTTGCCTATCACTGAGGGTCTGTGTGACAGTGGTCAGGGTTCCAGATTTGCCTGTGTTCATTTCCTCCATCTATGAAAAGAAAATCACAATTATTACTTATGTCCAGTGTACAACTATAGTAAAAATAACTACAGAATGCCTTATGCCCAGTAATAAGAAGCATTGTTGCTGACATACAAAGCAATGAGAATTGATGTAGTATCTAAGATTCTGTTCTAAATGCAGGTATCATAATAAAAACTAATGGAGTCTTAGAGTGTGGATTATTATGACAGGCAAATGGTAAAATGTAAGTGGGGTTTGAAAAGAATTCTCACCGTCGGTACAGTTAGAGAAATTTGTGAAAAGAGAGGGTTTTGCAAACTTGTTTTCACATTTAATTACATTAGCATATAACTACTTCCTGGTGAAAAGGATGAAGGGAAGATTGACCTGATTTGGCCCAGTCCTCTCTGCCTTCTCTTCTCTGCCTGCCCTGGGTATCTTTGAAACTGCGCTCCATAAAAAACCTAGCTCTGGTTGACCTGCAAACCTCAAAGAAAGGTAGACAATTTTAAGAATGTTGTGTTTGCAATGCAGAATTCATTTAATTATTATTTTTCAATATGTATTGTCCACCTACTATGTATAAAAAATTGAAATGCAAACATAAATAAGACCATTGGGGTGCTTGCATTTTAGCAGATGACACATTCATTAAACAATTTCTATAATTAATTATTTACTTACAATAGTAATGGATTCCTTGAAGGAGAAAAATCATGTGATGTGAGAAGATTTAATAGTGTCCTGATTTAGTCTTTCTTATGAAGGTGTCTTTTCAGCTAAATTTGAAGGAGGGCTAGGGTTTAGTAGGTGAAGGGGGTTAGAGAGTTTTTTAGGCAGGGGAACAGCAGGTGTCAGTGTGCTGCCACAGTTAAGAGAATGAGCAATGGCCAGGGTGGCTCTCCGATGAGGGGCTAATGAGGGCAACAAGACCCAGCAGGGCTGACTATTTCTGGGATGAGTGTTCCTCTCCATTTATTTACCTAATATTCACTTATTTAGTAGCTACTTGATGTGTGAGGCCCTCAAATGTAGTGGCTTTCCAATGTGCCATTAGCAGTAGACTTACAAGCCCCTCTATTCTTGACTGGAAGATCCCTCTTCTGAGTCACTTACACAGTCGCAGACAAGAAGCACCAGGGGGCAGAAAGCATTCTTCTGCATTTGCTTGGGTAGACCACAATATGGTGAATATTCATTCATATTGACCTGTGATGAATGAGGAATTAGCAAACGAGGCTATGACCAGGATCTGAGGCCACTGCTTCTCTAATCTTAGCAGAGCATTACAAAAACAAAAGAATGAAACTTCTAGTGAGTATATTTGCTATGATTTATTTCACTCCGAGTTAAATCAGTACGATAACTAACATGTCTTAATGTGGCAGTCACATGAAAATGATTTTTTTTAAAAAAAGGCCATTTGAGGAGACTTCTCAAAACCTGTTACCAAAAAAGGACAGTTTTCAGCTCTTTCAAGATTGCTTCTACATTGGAATAAAGGTTAGGAGGAGATCCTAAGAGAAATGGAAAAGGCCTTTAAAGATGCAGTTGTATGGGCCAATGTAATTCGAGAATTGATATGCTCTTATATGAAGACAATGTGACAGCCACTTGAATGAAGTTAGACGCAGTCTCCCAGATTTACGTTAAACTTCTGGCAGCCATGTTTCCAACACATGACATGTAATGACACCACTGGGGGAGAAAATAGCCAAGGCTACTTATTACTATAAATTGGTCATGGACTGAGCAGTATTAACTTTACATTGATCACGTCTTACTAATGGCTGCAGATAGAAGTCTCATGCCAGCCACGAGTCAAACCAAACAAATAGCAGATGTCACCAATGGCAATCTGCTGATGTTTAAAAATGGAACAAGTAAATCAGCAAACTATTTAGGAAGGTAAGTCTGTGCTAACCATTCTGTCATCAGAAACCTGGTATGGACAACGTGGTCTATGTGTCATCGAGTTTCCTGAGCATGTGACCATGAAGAAGAAAATGGAGGCCTACAGCTTCAGCATAACTACGAACAGTGACTATGTTTATAAATACCATATTAAGTAGATATAAAAAAATCTCAAAACAGTATTTAAAACTAATCACTAGGGCAATGCCACCCTGTTATTATCATTGTCAGTCATCATTCAAAAGCAAATGACACTTTAAAAGAGGCTTGATTTTTTTTTCCTCTGGAAGCACATACCTTGATAATAAAATACTAATTGCATGAATGTAAGGAGCATACAACAAGCAAATACACATATAGATAATATAGAAAAGCCTAACTCAGGCACAATTAAAATAACAAAGGATGGTATGATTTATGAAAAGTTAATAGACATGCTATGTGACAGGAACTTCATAAACATTACTATTTGTACACTTCAAAGCAACCCTGTAGAGCTGGGTTTACTGTTATCCACATCTTACAATAAACTTGGGAGAATAGAGTAGCTTGCATATCAAGTAGCTAACTCAGATGTAGAAACAAGTCTAACTCTAGTGGACCTTGCTGTCATGGATCGCCAGCATCCATCCCCTCCTCCTATCAGTATCTCTATTTCACTTGGAGGATTTGCTTTTCTTCCATTGTAGGTAGTCTTGGTAGGTCAGAGAATTCAAACAATCTATTCTTCCCCAAGAAGGCAAAGAGGTTCCAAGAGTAGCCTTTGGAGATATTCTTCCCTTCTAAGATCTAAGCCTGGCAACTGGATTTTCTTTCTTAAGTCCCATGCAAGGAGGAAAAAAACTTGCCTGCCAGTAGCTCTGTCTGGATTCCTGTCCCACCTCAAAAAATGCTTCTCCAGACTTCTGTTTGTTTGGTGTGTTGTGCTCGCCAAAACCTTTCTAATAAATTGAATCAGGGTTGCATTTGTTGCTTATAACTGAAGAACCCCACTAATGCCTCAAGATAAATGTAGTTTCAATTCCTCCAAGCCCCAGTCATGTCAATAAAATGCACCATTTTTATCTTTATTTTAATCATTGAAATAACTTAAAAATCGATTAAATAGGAGTCCTTATCATAAACAGAATAATTTGCAAATTAAAGCAATGTTGATCTTTACTTTTATTGCAATCGTTATTTATATGTAAATTTAATGGATGGAATTTGTTGTACCTAGCTCATCTTCTAGGTAGATTAGAATTTTATTCTTACATTACCATGTTTACTGTTTTTTAAAATAAGACCCCCCCCACCCTGCTTGTAGTACAAAAGTAAACTCCAGCTACTGTGTACAGATTAGACAAATTCTGAATTTGTGGGTAATGTACAGTAATTTCTCATACCAAGTGCCATAAACTATGCAAAACTCTTTACATATAGAAATCATGAGATAAATGTTATTATTCTCATTGCACACATGAAGAAGCTGAGCCTTGGAGAAACTAGGTAACTGTCAAACAGTAACATATGTAAGAAACCATGAAACCAGCTCTTGAACTGGCCTGTCTGATCCTGCAGCTTCACATATGCCTCTGGGTAAGTCTGCTCCATTGCTCTGTGGAAAGCCAAGTTGGCTACATTGTCACCAAGTCAAAGACAAGAAAATTAAAACTAAGAGAAGTTAAATGCATTGCCACAGTTCACATGGATAATAACTGAGTCAGTTTGCAACGAGAAGTCTTCGTCGTTCCAAAACCCCACTGCACTGAGTTACCTCCCTGGAAAGTTTCACGTCATGTAGATTAAGTAAAATCATAGTCTCAGCATGTTTATAAAATAATTACAGTTCTCCCAGTGCATAGCATACTTCCAAGAATGCAAAGCTCTTTAACCAACCACCTGGACTCTTTTAAGCCAGGAGGGCTCACTAGTAGATGTAATAAATATGCTGAATCATTGGAGCCAACTTGTTAAAAATATTAGTCTTCATCTAAATGATATTTGGAAAAACAGAATTCTACAGTAAGTAGAAAGGGAACTTAGAGGTGACATTCCATTTTTAAACCTCAACAAGGAATCTAATGGACAAGTATACTGGAAGACTTACTCCAAAGCTGTTTCTGGGTCTCAAACTGTACCTGGGGTGCCAGTCCCTAGATTCTCAAGGGATTGCTCTTTCCCCAACAATATATTTCCTCTCCTGGGTACTCTTTAAACATAAAGCATAAGCTAGCTTAAGGGAACATCAGCAGTCTGATTAGATAATCAAGTTTCCTCAAGTTTCAGTTCTTTAAAAAACATTCTTATGCAAGGGCATCTGCCTACTGAACATAGTCTAGGTATATGAAATCAGATACATTTTAGGTTTGCTTAATTTGGAGCTTGAATGCTTTATGGTTAAATAACAAAATTTTAGCAGACAAGGAGATAGTGTGATGGTGGTGGTGGGTACAGAAGAAATGCAGGCTGCTTCATACCCCACCTTCCAACAGTCTCTAAAACTGCAAGGTATTCCCCTCACGCTTAACTCACTAAGTGATCGCCCCCCTCTTCTTTCCTCCTTCTACCAAATAATCTTGAGATTTTGATTGACAGCTTGCTTCAGTCTTCCCACGCGGTGTGTAGAGCTCCCACCTTCATCCCCAAATGCACTTTCTCAGCTCTCATGTTTGATATATCTTATTTTTTGTTGCTTGTTCACATTGCACTTGTTTTGTCAGTTCCCAAAGGACTGTGACTTTGTTTTTTAATTTGTCCATCATCTAGCACTGTGACAATCAAAATCTGAGGATGAAGGAAAAACAGCAGGACACAGGCCCATAAGACTGCCTAAGCATCAATATTCAGTCTTTTCATTTTTAAAAAAGGAACAATACTGTTTAATAAATCAGGTGAAATAGGAAGAATGTGTGCTCTTTTCTTTCTCCCTAACATTTTAGCTAAAATGAGAGACCCATGAAATACTGTCTGTCACCCACTGCAGAATGGATGGGGACTTGGACTGACCAAGTACAGGCTCTGTGTGCTCTTTAGACCTGTGACACACATTCAGCCGTTGGATGGGGAACTCCCTGGATGAGAGCCAATGGTTATTCTTTGCCAGTGCTGTCAGTAACACAGTAACCAGGAGCCTATCTTTGCATTTTTCTCCTCCTTCTTCCCTGCCCATTTTTGAATTATTGTATAATTTTTTGGCTATTCTGGCTCTTCCTCTGCCCCTTTCCTCAACCACCACTCAGGAAATATCGGCAGTCAGGTGGCACTGCGGTGCCATCTATGTAGGATTGCCTGTGGCTTTATGCCCAGGCCAAGAGAAGCTTAGAACAGAAATTTTTGGATGATGACTTTTATTCTGATGCTTCCCTAGAGCACTCACTGGAGACTAGAGACAGATGGTTTGCAATTTAGCACTTTGAACAAAGTTGCCTGGTTTTACATTTTGACCGTTGGATATAAGGGTTTGTGTTAAGCCAAGAATTCTGAACTGGCTGTTAGGGATGATTTGGTTCTCAGGGGTCTCCTCATGGCCATGGAACTCAGGACTCAACTTCAAAGAATAAGGCCTGGAGGAGCAGCCTCAAACTCCCAAGTTCTGCAGTGGGAGATAGGGGCATGTTTGTCAAGCCAGTGAATGCAATGTTAATAGCTTTAAATCCAGATGTTTTCTTTCTGAATACCAGAGGTAAAGGGAGTATTGATGGAGTTACACATGTTAAGGAACTTGTCCACTTTTATATGGCAAGTGAGTAGTTGATTTGGAGACAACTGTCACATTCCAGCTATACTCATCACTCTACTTCTAGTTTACTTACTTTACAAAACAAATATAAATTAGCCAACTTTATTCTGAGCATGAAAACACTTATCCTTACATATGAATAGGTCATATCTCCCCAATAGATATTTAGCCCTTTTGCAAGTAGTAAGTCTAATATTGTGTTCTCATCCTTGAAAACAATAAGTGCTTCATGAATGAATGCTGATATCACAATAAAGGGGCATCATAAATATGTTTTCAGCTTGGCTATCTTACAACTTTTTAAAAATTTTTTTCTGCTTTAAAAAATTACCAAGCTAACTCCTTGTCATCATAAAAAAATGGAGTATATAAATTCACTGTTCCCCATCTCAGTCCCATTCCATTTATCCAAAATAATCAATGGTGTTAGTTAGGTAGTCTTCTACGCCAATTTTTATGCTCATATAAGCACATATAAACATATGGACAGACATATAGTATTCCTCTTATTTTTAAAGCAAAGATAGTGTTATCCTATATACATTACTCTGTAGCCTTGTTTTTCCACTTAAGTGTATATCATAGACATCTTCCCTCATCAGTAAATATAAAGCTTACTCATTTATCCTAATAGCTACATAATAGTCCCTCTAATGAGTGCATTGTAATTTACCCAATCATTCTTACATTAATGGATATTCAGGTTCCCACTGTCTTCTAAATACCTTCCTATTTGATCAACATGCTGTGTGGCCTCTTGCACATCGACTCCTGCCTTTATAACTGGAAACAGGCCAGGTCTAAAATGTCATTTACTCCTTGGGCAAATGTCTCGAAAGCTCTTAGGAATTTGTTTTGAATTCTAACTACAACTGAAGTTAGAATATGTGTTTTCTATGCATTTGTTATCTTTTAGGTAATGTATAGTATAGAGAGAATATATGGTCCTCCCTAGATAACTAAATATTTTGAGTTTACAAAGGACTCTTACATTTTTTGTGTTTGTTTCAAATATGTATGAATTTGTAATGTATGCTTTCTACCTCACTTAAAGGAAACGAGAAAAAGGATTTAAATCTGTTTTCTGGTTTCTTGACTGTTCAAAATTGTTAATTCATCAAAATGTAAACTTCTCAAGAAAGAAATTTAGCAAAACTTATAGTCTATTTTTCTAAAGTATCTTTAGCACATAGCTTGATGACTGATGCACATAGCAGGGAGCGTATTAATATCAGTTGAATGAATAAAAGTGTACTCTAAATTTCACACACTCTGAATCTTACTGTGTTCAGTTAGAAGAAAGTTATACTCTAACTCATGTTCTAGTTTTCTTTTTTCAAGTGACAACAGGGGTCTTAGTTCCCTGAGCTCAATTAACTCCTGACTCCATTAACTCCCAGAAGTCTATTCCTGGGCACTAAATATGTGTTTGCTAGGAGCAGAGGCACACATTCAGACACCAGCTGAGATTACAACTTTCAGGACGATCTAGAGGGGGAAAGGTGATGTAAAGACTAAAGCTCTAAAGGCATTATTTATCCTGAAGCTATAACTATGTGTCTCCATTGGCGAAATGAATCATAATATAGTGGAGTACTATGAATGATATGGGAAATGGGATATATAACATCATGGAAAGTATAATCCCATTTTAGTTGAAGAAAATATATAGGTGTCTATTTGTATATGCATAGAACCAGAGTATATACACTAAAATGTTAACAGTATCTCTAGGTGCAGTAATTATAAATAATTTTTTTAAAATTCTCTTGTATTTGCTTATTTTTCTGTCAAAAATTAGCTAAAGGAGAAAAAAGATTAAAAGAATTGTTTCTGTGAATACATAACTATTACTTGCCATCTTATTGTATAGTAATAGTTGTTTCCTTTTAACCAAGCTTTAAAAAGGGGTGTGGGAGTGAGATATGTTCTCAAAGCTGGAGAACTAGCAAGCAAGACTCTCATCACCAAAGGATCTGGAAAAATAGGCCAGATCAATGTTTCCTCCATGAAAGTGTTGATAACTGTGATTTAACTGACTATTCTGCTGATAAAGTCTATTTGCAGGAAAATAGGTGTAATTAGAACAATTTGACAATTGTTATGTGGTTTTCCTTACAACACTGACAAATTTCACGTAGAAACACATTACTTTGCTTAGAAATCTCCCACCGGTACCGGCGAGCAGCTGTGCCTCACATGAACTTTCAGATCTGGGAAAGACAAGGTGGAAACAAATTTTGCAGCAGTTGGAGACTACACACTTCTCAAACTGGGTGTACTGTAAGTGGCTTTCCTAGGACCAGCCTCCAATTTGCTGTTTAGCTTCATGGTCCATAGTTGTTACTGCTTTTAAAAGGAACTAAACCATTAGCTGTTCCTTCTAGTGCCTGATCATTACAAGCTGTGAAGCATTATATTCTGGACCTTCTGGTTTGCTGTAAAGTGTCAGATCAGCCCCAAGTGGTGACACTTAATTGGAAATCACAGAAAAGCAGCTAGAAACAGACTTTGGGTTTTTGCAGCTCTTGCTTGGGAGGCCATGTGCAATTAGTGACTTGAGAAAAATTCATTGTTCTTAGCACAATCCTGGCACACAAAAGTCCCCTAATAAAACTTGATTAAATAAATAAATTTGTTGTATAGATGTCCAGATACAGGACGACACTGCAAATTCACCTACTTCACACAAATTACCTAAAATTTAGCCACTTCTTCAGTTAGTTCTTTAACAGTTCTGCTGAAGATAGATCTCAAGTTTTTCTTGATCTTTAAAAAATGCCTCCAAACTTTGTCTCCAGGTTTTGTTTCTTTAATTCTATTAACAAAATTAAAATGGATACACTAAAGTCAACATAACACATGAAGACAAACATTTGCAATTAAACATTCTGCTAACAGCATAATTCTTGTACAAAGACACATACACATACCACATAAGAAACACACACACACACACACACACACACACACACACACACAGAGAGAGAGAGAGAGAGAGAGAGAGAGAGAGAGAGAGAGAGAGAGAGAGAATTAACTGGCACCTAGACATAAACAGCTAACCTCTAAAATCTGTAAAAACCTGTCATTTCATTGGGAGATTTTTATAATGTCTGAACTCACTGAAATAATTCTCTTTGTTCTCCTCCTCTTTCTCTACTTTCTCACTATTTTAAAGCAACTAATAAATAGAACTATACCCAGAAGAAGGTGGTAAAAGAGAGGAAGTGGAGGGGACCTATTATTAAACATTTATTGTATGCCAGTCACTACTCTAGGCATTTTAAATACAATATTTCTTTTGGTCCTCACAAACCGCTTGCTACATAGACATCATTAACACCATTTTATACATCAGGAGACATATTCAGAGAGGATAAGAGACTTGCACAAACTCAAACAATTAGTAAATGACTGAGTTGGACCAGGATCCAACCTTATCTGTTTTAAAAGCTTGAAGTTGTCACCATAACACTGACAATAGTGTAGAAGGATAAAAGTCATTTAATCTATGGTTTCTTTCCCTAGCCTCTTCCTATTTGACTGTGGTAATTAATTCCGAGCACGTGTCCCCCAGAGCTTGAGCAATAAAAGGACATTGACATCAGGGACTGAACTGGCTGACAACACTTGTCTGGGACAGTTACCTTATTTAGTTCCCTTCCCCTTCTCAGTTTCAGAACCCAGCCCTTGTCTGTGCCCTTTGCACAAGGAACAGGTGGCCTTCCACGCTACCACAGAGTGACAGTCCACAATGTTTGTGGTGATTTGTCTCACGAGGTACAGTACATTTTTATTGCACCACGGATCAGCAGGAATTTGAGTTTTGCACTTAGAGGTGAAAGATCTCTCTGACGAGAGCTGGGCACGATCTTAGCATTTCTTTTAGCCTGGTTGTTTTTTTATTTGTGCTCCTAACAAATGTACTAGAGTCAAACAACTTGTTGATTTTTCAGTTAAATTTCACAACGATTAATACTGTTCTTAGAGTACAAAAATAATTTTGACGAGGTGATGATGTCGGAAGTATTTTGGGCTATTTTTATGCAACTGTTTTATAAACTTTATCTACTTACTCTGAGAACCAAGAAGTGGCATTTTCTAATGTATTCATTTGGTATCTGTGAAAAATACATAGTCTTTCCGATATTTATGTTCCTGTTTTTTTAGGATTCACAGAATCAGAAAAGAGAAATGGAATAAATTCCTTTAATAGTTCATCATCATCGTCATCATCTTCATCCAGTTTAAGTAAGTTGTCTATCTCAGGGCTTGTCCTTCACGGGCATGAATACTATAATCATATTTTTTATAATATTTATATTCACATATGGTTATTACAAAATGATAATTTTATACTTATATGCTATTCTATATTTCACATTATTTATTTACTTAAACTTATTTCATAACTATCAATAAATATTTTCCTGGCGCATAATTTTTCTAACAAGTGTTCTATTTCTTTTCAAGATGTGACATAATTAATTTATTTAACTAATTGTCTATCATTAGAAATTCTATTTGTTTCCAATTTGCCTTTGCTATAAAAATGTTTAAAAACATTTTTGTGTGTGGATTTTTGTACATAACCATTCTTTCTGTAAATTTCTGAGTAAAGGGCACATACTTTTAAAAGATTTTGATACATTCTGGAAAAGCGTGATTACTTGAGTTTTTATGTTCTCCACCAGTTTAACTCCCCTCTCCCTTTCTTTGCCATTTCTATGTTGACTTTATATCCTAGTACATGATTTGAGCTCCATTTGAAGCTAGAGACATGTTGTGTTCATCTTCTTCACTGTGCTGCTCACATACTTTTGCAACTTCCTCAAAATAAGTACTCGTGGAGTCATAATGACTATGTATCTTCCACTTGGCATATTAATATCTGTATTGATATTAATACATATATATTAATATCTGTATTAACCCATATGTGTCAAATTAATTACTTACAGCTCTTTGCGAAGCTCAGTACTATGCCAGAAAGATTCTGTGGTTGATCATAGATAAAACTTCTTCCTCAAGTAATTTTCTCATTCTTCTATAGTATACTGTTGTTCTTTTCTTCAGATAAAATTGATTAAACAGAGCATTTACAATTATATTTTTGGATGTGTACTCAGGATTCATTAATAATTGTTTTACATTTTTTTATTCACCTTGAAAATATATTGATCTTATATCCATCTATCAGCTGGGATGCCTGAGCATCTATATATAATACCAATTCATTTATTTGTCCTGGTATTTATGTCTCTTATTTCTTAGCCAGGTTAAGGGAATTCATATGATTTTTATATTGGGGATATAGTTAGACAAGTGTACCTGTCATCAGATTACTATAAACACATAGGTCTTTGGCGTCATACTAAGAAAATAGGTCCTCTCATTTGGTGTGTACACAATGTCCTGAACAGCTATTATGATTAATTAACTTTTCTATGTTGATGTGGGAAGTTTTATTAGCGCTCAGAAAACTAGCTTCAACTAGCTCTTATTCTGATTAGATACAGAAAACAAGTCAAGTGAAAATGGAAAAAGCCAAAGCCAAGTAACTAATCTTTTAAAATGTGATAATAATTTTTTAAAAAGACATCCTCAATCTAGTTAATAAATTCTTACCTATCTTCCTAAAAGGGATATTATTCTATGTGGGAATTACAAATCTATACTTGAATATTAACTTTTAATAGTTTGCTACTATCTGTTCAGATGTTATAATCTCTGCTGCACATAACCTTTCTTTGAGCTCTTTATGAAGGATCTGGCTTGGGAGTTATTCATTTTTAGCCATGCCATTGTGTTAGAGCAGAACTAACTGCACAGAGCTTGTTTTTACACTCAGTTAAAAACCTTGATATCTTTGCAATGGTTCTTGATGCTAGTGAACTGAGTTAGAGCTTCATAATGATAAAAGCTTCAATTTTTCAAGCACCTACTATGTGCCAGTACTTTACATTTGCTATTTTAATTTTCATGACAGTCCTGCAAACTGTTTAACAGGTGGTAAAACAGGCTTAAAGTGTCTGAGTCTATTATTTGAAGTTAAATAGCTAGTAGGTGGCTGCTGGATATTCAACCCAGCTCTCTTTAAAGCCAAGCTATATTCTTTTTACTTTGGATAGTTCTGAATTTTTTTCATGCATCTGTTTATGCTGTTGGCATGTGAAACACAATGGAAGAAGTCTTAGGTAAAGGAGAAAATGCAGAGCTCATCTCGCAGAATCATCTCACACTGTGCTTCTGGAAACTCATCCTTGCCAAGAAATGTCAGTCTTCAATAGCACAACTGATTCTCCCCTTTTCAAACCAACTTTAAAGAAGCAGAGCTTGAATATGGGGAAATTTTGTTTTGCATTTCTCATAGGTACCTTTTCCGGGATTCCTGGGATATAGTGTATAAAAACTGAGAAAGTACAGGGAAGTAGAAACTAGCACTAACCTAATACCACTTGCATACATGCGCCTCTCCAGCACACATGGAAAACACATTCGTTTTGTGTGGCACAGTTAAGAGTAACAAGGACAATGATTAAAAATGATCTGTTTTAAAATTCAGACACTTTAAAATCCACCTGTGTGGTTCACTAGGATTGTTGGGAACGGTGATGTGGTCTCGTACATTGAATGATGGCTAAAACACATGGGCATTCAGAAGAACGTATCTTTAGCCACTGACTTTCTTTAAAATTCTGGGTAAACTGCTTATTTTTATAAAAATTTAAATAGTTCGGTGAGACATTACAAAGACTATTTTTAAAGTTAAATATTTAATATCAGTCATAAATTCTTTGTAACTGCTGGTTCTCATTTGCATGTTCCTAGCAAAAGATTTTTTAGATAATACAACATTTCCTAAGGAAGTCAGGATGGGCTAGAATATTCTACATTTTTACAAAACAATAGTACTCATTCTGTCTTCAGCACAGGACTAAGCACTTTCATTTTCAGGCAATATCCCTTTGAGGTAGGTAATATAATCACACTAATATACAGATAAGGAAACTGAGAACCAAAGAAAATTAAGTAACTTGCTCACTAACGTGATAGAGAAATACTAGAGTCAGGAATCAAACTGGTGGTTTGGTGCCAGCATCTGGGAACTTTAATGCCAGGCTATATACAACTCTGAGACAGCCATGCTACTAGTTGAGAAATTAATTTTTCAATCAATGCTACTCTTTGTTTAAAGTTACAGAAAAATGCCAACCGAGGCTTTATAAGATCACCATAATCCTCAGCAATATGCTGGTAGCATGATAGACCAAGAAAAGGAAGAAAATTGCTTAGGATTTAGGCCTGAACATCTGTGAAACAACTAAGGACCTACATGAATTGAGAAGCACTCACAGGGTATCATTTTCTGCACAGAGCCAAGGGATAAGACGAAAAAAAAAAAAAATCTCTGGGTGGAAAATTACCTTAGACTTCATGAAAGGTTCACATTGTTAGAAGGGATGGCTGTTGTTTACCATTCTGTCTTTTGAGTTCATGCCTAGGGTTTTAAATGATTTTTGACTTTGGCTTCTGGCATATGCAGCACCAAGCAGTAATCACTCTTTACCCCCAGCATAGATCTTTCCCACACACCGTGCTGCCATATGTGGGCACACCCACATGAATTCCAGCACTTTTCCCTTTAAAAACATGTAGGACTCACAATTCCCTGGCCTTGCTTGGCCCATCCCCCGGGTGGAGCTGTTTGTTTCTCAAAGTAAAAGGCTTCTACCTTTGTGAGCCTCATCTAAAAAAGGCAAAGCTGCTTTATTTATAGGCTAATCATTAAAACCATAATTGGATCAGATCTATCTGCCAGTCACCCTGAGATATTTATGGTGTGTACTTTCTCCAAGTCTGCCCCTTTCCATTGTCTAGATCAGAGGGAAAGTAACAGAAGACAGAGGTTGGTTATATTATGGGATATTGTATAGAAGTGGTTCCCCATGGGTGTTTTTTAGCACTAGGTAAGACATACAGAATATTTGCAAAAGGAAAAAAAAAGAAAAAAGAAAAAAGGAAGAAAAGAGTAGTATTTGTGTTGGGAAATAGGTTCCATCAATCCTTACCTTGCTATTGTTTCTTGTGTATGTTCAAGCTAATTTAAGGATTCTCTGGATTACATATTGTGAATGTGATTTCATTCTGTTTTAGTTTAAGGTTTATTTGTTTTAGTCTGTGGTTAGTGTGTTTTACTGCTTATTCTATAGGCTTGTTTTAACTTAGAAGAACCACTGTGGGCAAAGAAGATACTTTAGAATAAGTGTGTGTGAAGACAAGATGGAACAAAGAAAGGGCGACAGAGGTCTTTATCCTGGCTGTCGAGCAGCATGACCCGGGATGAGTCACAGGACTTCTCTATTTGTAAAAGGTTTTGGGCCATATTAGTAATACTATAGCAGGGATGCCCATTACAATTGCAAAGAGGGTGTTTTAGAATGAAATGCCTGCATGGTGGAACTTTTTGGGGTGATGGAATATATATTCTATATCTTGTTAATGATATAGAATGAAACCTGACTGTACATGATTGTCAAAACCCAAGAACTGTATACCAGAAATGGTGAATTTTGCTATATGTAAATCATCTTAATTTAAAATTTAAAATTTAAAAATAATTTTTAAATCTCTCAAATAGTAATATTTTGAAAAGAATGCCTGGGCCCCATTTGAAACCAACTGCTTATTAAAAGGTTTCTAGTTTCTTAACTATCTCTGTACTTGTGAGTCTAACGGGAAATAGCGCAAACATTCCAAGGTGTTGTGATCCCAGGTTCAGGTGTTCGTCATCTGTGGCTGTGAAGTCAAAAGTAACTTGAATGGCAGAGAACAGTGTAGGTGCCTGCAGCCACAGCATGTCTGGACAAGTCACATAAATCACAAGGGGAATGGAAGAAAAAAACTAAGCTCTGAGTTTAATATTCTGTTAGAAAATCCTTTATGATCACTGAACAGAAATGTGGCAGCAGCCAAGTACTGAGCACATGTTAGAAACCAGTGTAAAGATAGAGGATATTAAACTTAGAACTGTATATTTAAAAAAGCAATTTTTTTTGTAGTATTAAAGAGAAGAAAACAATGCTGTGGGATGACTCTGACAGCAATCACACGAAAACATGTTAGCATCTAGCAGAAACAGGCTCACTAATTTGAACTATCTGAACTTTAAGAGAGAAGCGAAAGCATCCTTGAGGCTGACAAATATTCTGGCCCAGCTTCAGTCTTTGAGAGGATTTCACCCTAACATTAAAAAAGATATATGAGACCTTCAGAATTAAAATTGTTTATCGACAGCATTCACAATAGACTGAACTCCTAGTAGGAAAATGAAGTGTTGAAAACTTTAGCTTTGTTTAAAGTTCATGTAGTGGGTATATTTTGGGATATGTCATAAGAACATCCCTCACTGGAAGCTGTGGGTTTAGGTGAATGTGTGCCTTTTGTGTAGCCACCATTCTTGGCTACAGCTGGTGGAAGCATGGCAGGCACCAATGTCATTTTGATTGAGAATACTGAAGACAATAACTCCAAGATGGTTCTCTAGGGGAACTGGAATGCAAGGTCACAGGGGAGGTGGGTTGCAGCTGTGTTGTGGGAAGCCGAAGCTGGGGGCTAATACTTAGGAAATGCTTGTGTATGCTAAGCACTGGGCTCATCTTATAAGAAGCATAATAAAACTATCTTGATTGAATGTGATCACTTTTCTAAGGTCACATACCTGGTAAGTAATAGAGCTGAGAGGCAACCCAGGTAAGGCAATTCTCAAGCATCATTTTGTCTCCAAGGAAGCTTAGGGAGCAGCTGCAGTGAGGGGAATGGAAGGAATGTGCAGGAGAAGCAGAGCCATGAGACACAGAGGTGCAGGGAGGAAGGGAAGGGCAGTGACCCCTGAGAACTTCTGGGGTCTCAGTTCCATCCTGCATGTGACCTTGCTGTGCTTAGAGGGAGGTTTATATCTTAAGCAATCTTCCCTCTCCTATTCCCTACCTTTTTGAAGAACTAGTTTAGCTAGAAATGAATTAGAATGAAGAATTATGCAAAGGAAGTGTGAGGTCGGCTAGAAGCAGGGAGATTTCATACATAGAGGTCAGGGCAGAGAGAATTATCCCAGCAATCTCTGGTTGTGGTACTAGTTTTTCAGCCTTCTCAGGTTGAGGAAGATGAGTACCTGCAGTTCATTAAGGAAACATTTTATCAAGGGAGACTGTACAAGAGGATACTAAGCTGCTGAGTAAGCTTGGAATTACTCAGCCCTTAGCTAAATTATAGCTGTTGAGTCCAGCCTCTGAACATGTTCTTTTTTAGCACCTTTGCCTCAATTTCTTTAACGCAATTATGTGTCTATTTTTCAAAGGTTTTACCTACTACTAGGTCCCTCGTCCCACTCATCACTTTTCTCGGATTCAAGGCACCATTTACAATTTCTCCTTAAGAATCAAAAGTTAAAATATTAATCAATGTACTGGAATCTGTGGTATTCCTCTGTGAGGAAGCTCTCCTATTGTGCAAACAAAATGAGCTGGCAGGCTTCCTCAATCCCTTGGGTTTGCTAAGAAGGATCAGACCGAGGACTCGTCCAGAAGCTCAGGAGCAGGCATACTAGGAGACAGCTTTTCTCTCTGAAAGGCTATGAGGGAGGTCAGCCAGGCAGACACAGAAGTGCCCAGGAGGAGAAGATGCTCAAATTCAATGGCAAGTCAGCTACTGTGCAAATTTCAGAGCTGTGGGCTCTCGAGCACAGTCAGTCCTTAGTTTTCAGTGTCTGGAGAGATGGCTCTTGTATTTTCAATTACAATGAAAACACCAGCAAGGAAAAAATTCACTTTGGCTCACCTGTTTGTTTATTCTTCTCTTGTGATTCCTTAAAGAGCTTTATTAATATTGTATGACTTTAGCTTTTTGATTCCCCAAAGAAAGTTTTAAGAACCAACAACCTTTCCATCTAATCTTACCTCAGTGTTACTTCTGAATTGCATCACTGAAGACTTGTAGTTTGAGGCTGAAAAATATTTAAGCAAGCAAACACCTCCGGCCCGTTTAACAGGGCATCCGAACTGTTGCTAGGCAGGGCATTTTAATATGTGAGCATCAGCTTGGTTTGCCAGGTTGGCACAAATGCACAAGTTACCTCACCTGTCCTCCTAGCTAATCTTGTTATGTTAATGGGTGCAATTTCCCCACTGTGGAGACTCAATGTTCTTGGCACCTGGACAGCACCCTAAGGCTTGACTCAGAGGTGTATAAGAACTTGTTGAGAACTCATTTGTTACCACTAGGGACTACAGGTGCTCCCAAACTAGTGAGTGATCCCAGATTCACAGGAATGTACATACTAGTGGACCGTGAAAGATCTGCTCCAGAAAAGCAGACTTGGATGAAAGGGCAGGACTTCGGGGGATTCTTTTGGTCCTCGGAACATACTTCGCATTCCTTATGGGATCCTGGCCCTTTTTTCCTTTCCCAAGGGAAACATACATTTTTACATCTGCGTGGTGCCCTGGATGTGGCATCCTGGCTACATTCCTGTCCATCTGAAAAAAAGCTTTCTCTGTAATGGGAACTTGTTTCATAAAACACTTATGGAACACCTAGTCTAAGCAGCACATTATGTGAGAGGGCGGGACAGCTAGATAGAGGACATTCCACCAGTCATGTGGGTGGAGCAAACCCTTATTACCCTAAAGGGAGTTTATTAATTTTCCTGCTGCCTGGGAGGGTAAGCTGTATTTTCAAAGAGTGGTGGGTCTCATCTAGAAATTCCATGCTACCTGGCAACCTGGGGATTTGCCATGTCTTTTTGTAGAAGTTCTATACCAAGTCAAGAAGAATGCTAATAAAGTTTCATTTCCTGTTTGTTTGGGGATTTGGGGGGAGGGGCAGGAATAAAGGAGGGTTGAGGTATATTTTTCAATTGTGTTGAAAAGTTGGATCATTTTTAATACTTTGAAAAGAAATTCTGCTAGACCAAAACAAAACAAAAACAAAACACAAAACAAACAAAGAAAAGCAGAGTTCTTTTTCATTAGCTAGCTGAGTCAAAGGCTTTATTCCTTCAGAGGTGAGTTAGAATTCCAGTTCTGCCTCTTTCTAGTTGAGAGACCCCTTGGGTAATTTATTCAAGTTCAAAAAACTCCACAGGACTGGTGTGCAGTCTAAATGGGAACATGTTTGTGAACTGGCCATCCCAGTCTAAAATGCAGGAGGCCTAAACGAAACACGCCGATTCCCGTCAAGTCTTTTGAGCTAGAGATTTTTAGCCTGACATCCTTCTAGAGGAGGCTTCTCAGGATCAGTCTTTGGATTTCCTTTCCACAAAGGCCACGTCAAAACATAAGAGAATAAGAGAGGGTCAAGAAAAGGACTTCTAATTCTTGACATTAGGAATACTTGAAATAAACTCCCATAATAGAACTTTTTTCATTTATTTTTCCCATATGGGCTCTTGTATTGAAGCTATGGGAACTATAACAGGACAAAGGTGCACACTCAAAGTCCTGGAATTTCTTTTTCCGCACGGCATCTTTAAGCGGGTAATTTGTGGGATGCCTGCATGAATGACTATGGTTATGGACTCATGAAGTCACTGGACAAAAATTGTGGTCATTCTGGGCCACTCCCAAGTTGGGGGAGGCTTCACTCCTGTCAGAAGAGCGATTTGACTGCAGTACAAACGGTTAATATATTCACGCCAATGGAAATGCGTACCTCCGTTAAAATTTTTGGGTTTATCTATTTTTGTTTAAAATTTTTTGATAACAGTGCCTCTTTTCTGTGTTCCCTGGGCTGTCTGTGCACACCCTTAAAGCAGCATCGTGCACTCTGAACTCTCATCGTGCTTCTAAGTGTTTCCCCACTAGACTGAGCTGATGAAGAATACCGGGTCTGTTAGTTACTTCCATTATAAGATGTGTGAGTTTGAGCTTTATTTCCTCATCTTTGCCTCCATTTTTTTTCCTTCATCTGTGAAATAGTGATAACAATAGTTTCATTTCCTGTCATAGTTTGTTGTTGTTGTTGTTGTTATTGTTTGTGAGAAGTAAATGAGAGCAAGGAGCTTAGTGTGGTGTTTGGCATATAGAAAGAGGTCTGTAATTATTATTGTTATTGTAATTGTGATACCAGTGTTTAGCATGGTTTTTGACTCTCATGAGACTGAAAATTTTTTTAAATTGATTTATTATAGCTAAACCACAGTCTTGCTTATACACCTCTATGCTCAATCTGAGCTTTGACTTACAGGGCTGAATATGACTAGAGAAGAATAACAACTGTGTTGACGCTTCATTTTAAATTCCTGACCATTAATCTCAAGTGACCACTTAACTCTGCCCAGCAATCATACTGTATTTCTCTAATCCAGTCATCCTTTCACTCTCTAAGGTGAGTAGCTTGTATTTTCTTCTCCATCCTCAAGCCTCCCCCATTCTCACTCTCAGCTAATCATGCTTCTATTGCAAGGCCTTCAGGCTTGGACTGGATCTACGAAACCAGCTTTTCTGAGCCTCAAGCTTGCAGTTGGCATATCGAGAAACTTTTCAGCCAGTCTCTCATGATAAATTTTTCTCTCTCTCTATCATCTATGTATCTCTTATTGGTTCTGTTTCTCTGGGGGAACTATGATAGAGAGAAAGAGAAAGAGGAGTGTTACATTTGCTAATTAATTAATTAATTAATTAAGAAAAGGGGGTATGAAGTGGAGGGAGCAGGTTGAGGCTGACATTGTGGGTAGCAAGGCCAGGGAAGGCCTCATGAGAGGGTGACTTTTGAGTAGAGGCCTGAGGGAAGGAGTGAGCAATGAGGCCACACAGATATCTAGAAGAAGAGCATTCAGGCAGAGAGAACAGAAAGTACAAAAAGTCCCCGAGGCTGAAGCATGCCCACTGAATTTAAGAAACAGAAGGAAAGATGATGAGGTTGAATTACAGTAAAAAAAAAGGAGAGAAATAGCAGAAGAATCAGATAGGTAATGGGGAAACAGGCCATATGGGGTCTTGATGGTACTACCTTAAGTAAACTTGTAATGCTGGAAGGCTTTGAACAGAGAAGTGTCATATTCTATTAAAATTTATTTTGTCTGTCATTTTCAGAAGGAAGGAATAGAAGTAGCATTTGTCCAAGATGGCAGAATGATGAAAACCTTTAAATTCTGACTATATTGCAAATGTAGAGCTGACATGATTGTTGACAAACCAGATATGGGAAAGAGATAGTGTCAGATCTCATTCCCACAAAACTGCATTATCCCCACCCCTTTTAGATGTCAATTGCTAGTCCACATTATTACCTGCACTTCTGACCAATCAGCTTTTAACTGGAGGTACTCACAGGGTTTGATTAATTCACTAGAGAGAACTCGGAAAAACATTTTACTTAACTAGATTATTGTTTTATTATAAAAAGATATAACTCAGGAATTGCTAGATGGAAGAAATGCATAAGGCAAGGTATGTGGGAAGGGATGCAGAGCTCTCATGTTCTCACTGGGCTCATTATTGTCCCAGCACCTCCACCAGTTCACCCCCTGGACTCTCTCGGAACTTGTGGAAGCTTCATCATGTAACTATGATTGTGGAATCACTGCCCATTGGTGATTAATACAAACTCCAGCCTCTTTTTCTTACATGAAGGTCAGGAGGTGGAGATGAAAGTTCCAACCGGCTAATCACAAGATTGGTTCCCCTGGCAACCAGACCCCATCTTTAGGGGCTTTTCAAAAAGTTGCCTCATTAACATAAATTCAGATGTGATTGAAAGGCACTTGCTATGAATAACAAAAACACCTGTCTCACCTTTATCACTCTGGTTCTAGGACAAAAAACAAATGTAACAAAATACCCCTGTTGCTCTAATTACTTAGGAAATTACAAGGGTTTGGGGAGCTATTAAGCCAGAAACAAGGATGAAAAACAAATAAATATTTTGTGTTGTAAATCATAATATCACAAACGATAGCAGAGAATTAAAACTGATGTGAAGGAGAAGATAACTCTGACAATTAGAAATTTGAATATATAGCCATAAAAAGAGATTCTGGGGCATCCACTACAGAGTATTTGGAGAAAGTTGAGTAGTGAGTTGAGGTGGAGCTCTCTGGAACACCAATGTTTGTATGAGCAAAGGAAGTGATGAAAGAGACTGAGGAGAAAATGTGAGAGCTAGCAGAATCAGAAGAGTCTTGAGCCAAAAAATAGAAAATTTGCATAAAAAAGCAGTAGTTAACAGTGTCAAATGCAGCAGTGCCTTCCAGGAAGCTAAGGGCTGAAAAGAGAACATTGAAGTAGGCACCCAAGATCTTTAGATGCATGTCACATAAGACCTCAGTGTACCTCAAGTTTAGTCACAATTCTGAGTTCATCATCCTTCTTTCTGATCATACTCTTCCTCCCGCATTTTCTATTTTAATTTTTTGGCATCTAGCCACAAAGCTAGAAAGCTGAGAATAATTATATGCTCCTAGAACACCCACATCCACTCAATGTCATACAGATTTCTATTCCTGAATATTTCTCAGATCCTACTCATCTATCCATCTGTACCCCACAGCTATAATTCTGGCTCTCATTAGCATTTATCTGGTCTATTTTATGACCTCATAACCAGTTTCCTTGCCACCGCTCTTGTTCCTGTAAATCTATTTTGGCTATCTATAGCTGCATAATAAATTATGTTAAAATTTTGTAACTTAAAACAACAATAAACATTTATTATCTCCCAGAGTTCCTGTGGGTCAGGAATTGAGACGCTTAGTTGTGTGGTTCTGTTGTATAGTTGCAGTCAAATATCGACTGGGACTGCAGTTGTCTGAGGCCTCGACTCAGCCACTTCCAAGGTGGCTCCTATGTACGGTTCATATATGTTGCAATTGCTGTTGGGAGGCCTCAGCTCTTCTGTGGTTGTCCTCCCCACAAAGCTGCTTGAAGCACCTCACAGCCTAGCAGCTCAGCTTCCAATAGAAGAAGTGATTCAAGATGCCAAGGCAGGAGCTATATTTCCTTTTATCATTTAGCCTCAGAAACCTGTGCCATACTCTGTTGATAATGCAAAGTCTGTGGAGAGAGGAGACAACACAGGGCATGAATATCAGAAGATGCTGACAGATTAGCTAAGCTTCTCCATAGTATTGGTGCCTCAGCATCCGTTTTGTTTGTCCAAGTGGCCTGCGGAAACCTTAAGGTGACACTAACCCCCATTGCAAGTGCACTCCCTTGATAGTAGCCAACAGAGTCACAAGCAAATGAAACTTTCTGATATGACTTCCCCAACGACCCTCATGTTCAACATTCTTCCTTGCCTCCCAGTGCCTGTATACTTCTATATCACTTATATAAGATCCCTGTGGGGCTTACAAAAATACTACTCTTCTGGTTTAAGTTAACCAATCTAGCCCTAGTCTGGAACTCCCAAAACTCCATTAATGGACCCTGATAAAGGCAGACGCTGCAGGTGCTGCCTCTCTGTCTGCACTCTGTCTTGCTCGTCCTGTGTGGTCCCTCAAGGTGTGCTGTGTACTTTCTTCAGGGCCTGTGAGTAATAAACTGTTCTATTTCAGTTTCTCTTGTGGTCCGTTGTTGAACCTCAGTTCACCATTTGGCACCCAGGGAATGGGATTCACCCTGTCCTGCATCATAGTCTGACTTAAAATATGAAGATGAAGTTACCATTCTGTGGAAATGTGTTTAAATTGTGTAATTGTGTGTATATGTGTCTGAGAGTTTAATTGCTATGAAACAGGATTTTCACAAAGTATAGTTGAAAATTTGGAGAAAAAAAAGAAGTGGAAAGGTGAGTTGGTGAAAAGGACGCAATTGAGGTATTGAGAGTGAGACTATGGAAAAACAGAGATGAGAAAAAAAACTTGTATTTCAGATAGTGACATGTGGGACAGAATTGGTTGCAAGGTGTAACTAACTATCCTTGTGGTTTCAAATAAAATCTAGCATGAGTTTTTGGCAGAGATGCGATAGAACTGGCTTTGAGATTGTGAGTTTGTGACAATAGCTTTTGAGTAGAATCTCCCTGCTCACGACAAATCTAAAATGTTTCAGGTGAGTCTTAGGGGCTCTGGACTCAGGTTCCCAAAAAAGAAGAAAGTTTTTTTCTATCTATAAAAGGACTGGAAGGTCAGGGGGCTGAGGAAAATTTCCATTGATGGGCAGGGAGTGTGAGTTTAATTCCGAACATGGTTTGTAGTCTAGTTAATGACATTGTACAATGTTGATTTCCCAGCTTTGCTTCTGTACTATATTACATGAGAGTCTCCACTGGAGGAAGCTGCGTAGAGGGTGCATAGAACTCTCTGTATTGTTTTTGCACCTTTCTGTGAGTTGATAATTATTTAAAATAAAGAGTTAAACAGAAAAGGAAATGGATATAAGGCATAATCTGAGGGGATCTAAGCCCTAAGAGAGAGAAAATGAAGAGTAACACACATTGTAGGACTCAATGGGAAGAAATGGTGGGTTGAGGGATATGTCTTCTTGATTGTTTCTAAGTGACTAGAGGGGTCTCATTCAAATCTCTGCAGGTAGGACACATGTGAATCTCATTCCATGTAGAGCTACAGCTTCTTGAAAACAGGGACTTTTTGCCTGCTTGCCTGACTGCTGAATAGGATAGTCAGTATTTGGTGCATACAGCTGTTCATTGGCTGGATGAATGAAAGATATTGTAGGAACTAATACAGTAGTCCAGGTTCTAATTTATCTATTTTTTTCATATTTTTCTCAGTTTATTTTCAAGGAACTCAAACTTATTCAATATTGGCCATTATTCTCTCAAGAAAGGTGAGCCCATCC
The DNA here is from genome assembly GCA_004027375.1 of Macroglossus sobrinus. Lineage (NCBI taxonomy): Eukaryota > Metazoa > Chordata > Mammalia > Chiroptera > Pteropodidae > Macroglossus > Macroglossus sobrinus. The sequence continues at coordinate 181,665 of PVKZ01002116.1, forward strand.
CCAATATTTTCACAAAATAACTAAAAAGAATTTTTGTGGGAGAATAAGATTTTGCTTAGGAAGTAAAAGAAATGCCCTCTTTTTAGGGGCTGTAGTGTTCTTAACAAACTCTAACAAAACTTCTATTTCCTTTTTAAAAGAGAAATTCATCCAACTATACCTAGAAACCTCTGCCCTAAACAACATTTTAGCTCTTTAATGGGAGGGAGTTTTAAAAATAATAGCTACCATTTATTGAGCACTTGTACAGCCTGGCATTGTTATAAACAATTACATGCATCATTTTATTTAATTTTCCCAACAACTTTCTGCAGTTATTAGCTTTGTTTTACAAGTTAAGAAAATGAGACAGAAAAGTTATATAAGCTGTGGTCACATTGCTAAAATGTGGAGGAGCTGGTGTTTAGATGCAGTCTGATTCTAAAGCCTGGACTTAAAAAAAAATTATTTCTATTGTTATAATTTACATCAAGAATAATTTATCACTTTTATCATCCTGCTCTGTGAGTTTTGACTAATGTATATAGTAGGGTAACTACCACCACAATCAAGATGTAGAATATTTCCATCACTCCAAAAAGTTCTCTCATGCCCCCTTGTAGCCAACTGCTGGCACACCCAGTTCCTGGCAACTACTGATCTGAAAACTCTTCATAGATTCCTAATAGAAATGAAGTCACAGGACAAACCACTGTTCTTAAAAATGGAAGAGACAGACAGATAGATACAGATTATCACAACTTATCAGAGCAGAAATCTAAAGCAGACAAGATACAAACTAGGAATATTTGTAAAAGACACATCTGATAAAGAATTGTTATCCAAAATATGAACAACTCTTAAAAACTCAACAATAAGAAAATAACCTACTCAATTAAGAACTAGACCAAAGACCTTAACAGATACCTCAGCGAAGAAGATACAGATGGCAAATAAGCATTTGAAAAGATGCTCCGCATTAAATTTCATCAGGGAAATGCAAATTAAAACAACAACTGAAATACCACCACTCCCCTGTTTGGACGGTGAAACTCCAGAACACTGAGAACACCACATGCCGGTGAAGAAGTGGAGCAACAGGAGCTCTCATTCACTGCAGATATGAATGCAAAATGGTGCAGCCACTTTGGAAGACTGTTGATGATTTGTTACAAAACTAAACAGACTCTTACCATATAATCTAGCTATCATATTCCTTAATATTTACTGAAAAAAGTTGAAAACTTAACATCCACACAAAAACTTGCACTCAGATATTTATTGAAGCCTTACTAATAACTGCTGAAACTTGAAAGCACCCAAGATGTCCTTCAAGTAGGTGAATGAATAAATAAACTGTGGTACTTTCATATAATAGAATATTATTCCATTCTAAAAAAAGAAATAAACTATCAATCCATGAAAAGACACATAAGAACCTTAAATGTATATGACTAACTGAAATAAGCTACTCTGAAAGGGCTACATACTATATGATTCCAACTATATGACATTCTGAAAAAGGCAGAACTATGGTGACATTAAAAAGATCAGTAATTATCAGGGGCTAGGAGAGAAGGAAGGGAAGACTAGATGAAGCATAAAAAAATTGTAGGTCAGTGAAACTACTCTGTATGATATAATGATAGACATATGTCATAATGCATTGGTGCAAACCCATAGAATGTATAACACTGAGAGTGAATCCTAATGTAAACTGTGGACTCTGGGTAATTATGATGTGTCAATGTGGGTTCATCAATTGTAGTCAATATATCATTCCAGAGGAGTATGTAGATAGGGGAGGCGATGCATGTGGGAACAAAAGGTGCATGGAAAATCTTTTTACCTTCCACTCAATTTTTCTATGAACTTAAAACTACTCTAAAAAATAAAGTCTATTAAAAAAAAACCCTAAGCAAATCTGAACAAACAAACAAACATACTACCCTACTACTCAAGAGACGTTAGAGCTTCATGGCTAAGAGCAAAGTGTCTGCTACTAGGTTATCTGGATTTAGCCTTGATGGTGCTGTTTATTTGCTACAAAATGTTGGACACTTTCCTAATTTCTCAGTGCCTCACTTTCATTTATAAAGAAGAGTATTAAAATTATTATTGGTGATTACTATTGAGTGAATATCTGTGTACTGCGTAGTATCATTTAAAGTTTACCTGTTACCGTTATTTCCTTTCAGGATTGTTGTGAAAATTAAAGGGGACAGAATAAGCAAAAGCATCCAGTATACACTAAATGCACAGTAGATATGTACTTCTAAATAAACTGCCTTCCTGTAAATTGTCTTAAGCTCTGCTTTCAAGGGACACTAGGTTCAACCAAGTACCTACCATGTGCTATCACTGTGTCTTTGTAAATGAGAAGTTAAAGAAACAAAAATCTAATAGAAATATTTAGAGTTCTACTCCAAAGACATTGATTACAGAATAAAGTGTTGTCATCTTAATTATAGCTTTGTTTTTTTCTTTAAATATTATACTCCATCTTTAAGACTAAATTTTAGGATTAATTGCTCACAATTCTATGTTCAAAAAAATTAAATGCCTCCTACTATTAAAATAGTGCAACCTTTTTTGGTGTAAATATTTAAAAAGTCCCAAATATAGCTTATATGGATAGACATCATCAATACTCTGGCCAATATGAACCTTACATGTGTCCACTTATGAAAGGAGTGACAGGCCGAGTGGGGCTGACAGAATGAGAGAATGCTAACTTTTCTCCTTCCAAGCAATAAAAGTTCAAACACCCAGAATTTCTCCAAATTCCCAAATCATTGGTACTTGTTCAGCAAATACCATAGATTTGAATTTTATCTGAGAGTGTTTCCATTTCTGCACACCGTATTTCTTTTCTCCCCTGTCAAACAGCCAGTGAGGAATCCATGTGTCACTCTAAATGGCTAATAGAAGTGTCTGTCAAGGACTCTATACCAAATGGCTGAGAAATAGCCAAGGGCTTAGAACAAGCTCTAAGCACGGGAGCCTGTGTCACGATGGGTGGCGCAGGGTGGCTGTACATCACTAAGTCATAGAGTTCCTTCTCGCTAGGCACTGCAGTCACAGTTCAGAGGAGTTCTCAGGGGGTTGCTGCAAGATGAATTATCATCACGAGCCCTCTGGCTCCCCAAACAAATGACCCATGCGGAAGGCTGAAGGTGTGGATCAGGAACTAAGCAGGACATTTCACTGTTAGAATACACCCCTCCTTAGCGTCAGACTCTTAAGTTGCCCTTGCATTATAATCAACCTCACCGCCTTCTCACTTAATACCGCAGAATAAGCCCACTCCCAGGGAGGTCGATGGTGCCTGCTCTGTGGGGAGCAAGTAGATTGCAGCCTGGAAAAGTGCTGCCAGAAAACCACTCAGCCCCTCAGTAAAGAAGGAAAAGCTTGTGTCTTTTACTGAACTCACTGCCATCTCTCTTTCCTGGCCCATATAAGGTGAGGCCTCTGTGTAAAACTAAGGGTCCCTTGGATCTGCCTTCATTTCTGATCTAGGGACTATTTGGCAATTTAGAAGACAGAGTTTTGGTCCAGCAGACTCAGGAGTATCTCCTTTTGATAGCTCCTTTTGTGTGGACTTGTCTATTAACATACTCAGAGCACCTGGGTAAGCTGAACAGGGAGGGTCTCCACGCTGAGCTGATGGTGTTGTGTGTTGTCTGCTATCACTTCCTATTTCCTTGACTGACATTCAACTCCTTTGTTGCCTGGAGCAATGTCACTTACTTCTCACACAGTCTGCCACCAGATCTGGCAGGTCTCACAATATAACTGTGCTAGAGAACACTGTAGAGGCTCTACAGAGGGGCACATGAGGCTAACGTCCATCCCCAGCTTCGCCAGCCAAGGTCACTTTTATTCAGCCTTCAAAAAGCTTCATGGCCAAGGGATTCTTCATGAATTCAGACAACACCTTTACAAATAAATGTGTGTGTGTGTGTGTGTGTGTGTGTGTGTGTGTGTGTGTATTAAACCCAGATAACGCCTTTACCCCTGCTTTACCTGGCATGCCAGGCCCTGCCCTCTTTACCAGCTCCTTCCTATTCCCAGCCTAGGCAGGCAGATACAGGGAGTCAATTGTGGTAGGACCACCAGACTCTCCCATAACCTCAAACACATCTACCCAGCATAGAAAAGGGAGTCATGAGCACCTACCTTTAAAAAACTTGTCTTGGATTTCTATTTTTATCCTATATCCTCATTCTATAGCCTTTTCTTTTTCTCTCTCGTTCAACTCTAAATTTTTCTACTCTATTAACACTACTAAACTATTACAGACAAAGATCTCAGCTAGGCCTTGTGAGTAATACAAAGATGGATAAAGTAGTTTTGGTTCCCTAGGAATTCACTAACTGATGTTTCTGAAAAGTCAAATAATAATATATCCTTTTTCACATTGCTAAACCTGATGTGGAGGCTGATATACTAGAATGAACTAGAATGGACTAGTGTTGGAGGTTGAGTATGAATCAAGCAGGTTCTTGAAAACCCAGATTGATGTTCTGTAAGGAAAGAGAAGTTTTGGCACTAAAAAAAAGGCCAACTGAACTAAACAAAATAAATTACAAGTTGTCTGATTTTTATTCATTTAAACATGTTACCAGAATTTAAAAAGGGAAAAATAATTTGGAAACAGGAAAATAAAAAGCAAATAAAAAATTATAGGAGGAAAAGAGATGCATGGAGTTTTCAGGACTTTAAACTCTCCTGTGACAGATTGGGGTCTTTTGATATACAATGGAATTCTACCTAAAAGTAAAGTAGGCCTACTTAACAACATCAACAACAACAAGAACAAAAAGGTAATTATCATGTCTAAGTATAAAAAGCCCCAGCATATTGTAGGTCCCCACACCCTGAAATGTGTCCAGGCCTGACCCAGTGTAGCCAGACCACAGGTAGTAGTCTGTCCTGCATCGCACTTCTCCCACACACATCTGGGTTTGTAGTCACTGAGGTGGGTCACTGCTGGCTGATGTGACATGATCTGCTTTATCTCAGCTTTCTGTGTTCTTCCATTCTCTCTTGACACGAGCAATGGGTTCTATGTATTGATTATGGTTCACAAAGAAAGGAACTGCCTGTGTTTTCACACTGGGACTGACATCACAAATGTTTACTCATGAGGCTAAGTCGGCAGGACTCCAACTCGCTTCTATTGCTTGTTTGTATGAGATAGTTCAGAATGTTCTTTTTTGACAGGATCATCACTCGTGCTTGTTATCTTCTTGATGTAAATTCTGCCAATTTAGTGAGCACTTTTACGAGTTGGTACTGAGTCTTCTTATACATTTTGATGCCAGCTCCCTAGTCTTCTGTGCCTTTTACCACAGAATGTTTTTTAAATTAGTAATCAATCTGTATCCCCTCCTTTCTCTATCTGTAGCGAGACCAAACTTGAGCTTGTACTTTTGAAGTGACGTTAGAAGAAATAACAAGTCTCATTTGTGTTTTAAACACACACACACACACACACACACACACACACACACACACACACACACACACACACAGTGAAAAGAAGCCAGATGTATCTAGCATTTATCTCTCTGTAGTTGACAGCTTTCAGAGTTGATCTCAGCATGATGATATCTTACAAGTAACATATTACTTCCACCTTCCAAGACACTGCAGCTTTATGATTTATTATCTAGTATTGCTTTTCTTACCTATTATTATTCCCTTTTGTGTGTTCTTATCCATGAAGAAATTTCATTTTTAAGACATGTGATGCATAAAATTAAGAGCAACGTTTATTTTCTTTTTTATGAGCAGGTTAGGGGTACTTAAATGCCTGAGGCCAGACAACTTTGATTTTAGAGGGAGGCATCATGAGAACTGGAAAGGGAAGGATAAAGTCCAGTATAGTGCCAGGAGATGCAGTTTCTGCTCTGCAGCCTGAACACTGCTGAACAGGCCTCTGCACAGCTCCTGCCTGGGCCCAAGTAGAATGTGCAGGTCAAGAGGTCAGACACTGGATGTTTTCCCAAAGAATAAATGAACTGCAGTCATCATCTCACCCTTCAACTGGGTAACGCAGGTAGGGTAGGAAGAATTTGATTATTCTATGGTAGAAATGGTTCTTTGATATGTCAGCAATAGAGAGTTGTTCAACTAAATCGTGGAATATCCACTTGATGAACTATTCTGCAGGCTTTTAAAGTGAAAATTTGAAGATTATGAAATAACTTGGGAAGTACTTATGATAAAATTATAGTATAAAAATCAGAATACCCAATTTTGTCAACACTATGATTGCAGTAAGTGGGAAGAAATATGAGAAAAAAATAGGTAATTTTTTATATGGATAGAAAGAGGAATTTTTTTCCCTTTGACATATTTAATATTTGTAATAGTGCAATTACTTTAACTTAAAATGGAACCTACTCACAAATGATTTTGAGCCCAGTCTTTAATGAGTGTATCATTAAATACTTGATTTTTTTTAAGCCATGTATTTGGTAGAAAGGTGAGATCTTTGATCAGCATAACTCTCATCCACTCCATGTTCTTTTTCTGTTAAAGCTCCAGAACTTGTGAGAAAGGTGAGTTTATGAAGTATCATAACTTAAGAGAATTTATGAGAGAATCTTTGAAGTACAAGCATAACTACCATATGAAAATTGCCCATTAAAACAAACAAAAGACCTTTCATTTCTTTCTAAATAGTATTAATTTCTGAAATAAATTTTATTCTCTTTTAGAAAAACTTCAGATTTACAAAAAAAAATTGAAAGTATAGAAAGTTCTGATATATCTTGTAATCAGTTTCTCATTATTAACACCTTACTTTATTATCATGGTATATTTGCTACAAATATTGAACCAATATTGATCCATTATTATTAATTAAAGTCCATACTTCATTTATAATTTTTTTAGTTTTTACTAAAAAAAATTTTTTTTTTCTGTCCCAGGATTTCATACAAGATATCACATAACATTTATTCACATGTCCCTTAGGCTCTCATGACTGTGACAATTCCTCAGACTTGCCTTGCTTTTGATAACCTTGGCTGTGGTGAGAAGTATTGGTCAGGTATTTTCTAGCATGTACCTCAATGGTGATTTGTCTGGGTTATGTTTTCTTTTTTTTTTTTTTTTCTTTTTAAAAACTATAGAAGTAAAGGGCTATTTTCACCATATCATATTAAAAGCACACACCATCAGCATGTCTGACACAGTTGTTGTTGACCTTGACCACCTGACTGAGATAATGAAAGACATTTGTAAAACATTTCACAACTTGACTGTCTGCCAAAGACAAAAGAGTTAAAATGAACATAGCAAAAAAATAAAATAATAAAATAAATAAAAAATAAACAACACACTGACAAACAAAAATAGCAAGGCTCTAATCTGAAATTCCCAGAACTTATTAAGAAACATCACTCTTCACATGGATATCTCTTCTTCTCCTCCCCACATACCCATCTGCCCCAGCCCCCTCCTGACTTGAACTGACTTGTTCTTATTTGTATGTTAATAAAATATCTACATTTATATTAGTTCAGAGATTAAAATTCTATAGACCCTACAAAACCATTTAATAAGCCAATATTTAATTGTGTGCTATGAAGACACAAGTCCAGTTTTCATGTAAAAGTAGAGATTATGCATACAAAGACACCTTTCTTCACACCGACAGAATAAACAAATTTCATAGAGTTGTCAAGTCAAAACTGTGCTCTTAGTGATGAGTGGCAATCATGGGAACCTCCTCAGGTCTGTGGGGAAATGACCTTTGCAATGAAGGGGTCACTAGAGAACAAGTGTTTTTATCAGCCTCACTTTCTGCCTCACAGTATTTTTTCCTTAAATCTGATCCATTGAGATTGCTTATTAAAAATATTGAATGAATGACTGAATATTTGATAATGAACCAATAGAATATTAAAAATAAAGACGTCCTAGAGATATTAGTCATTGTCATCCCTGCTGCAGGCCTTTCTCAGCAATGTGCTTCATTCCTAGCCTTTGCTCTGTAAAGTCTTGACTCATTTTATGAGCTGCACCCCCACATATCACAGAGATGGGACAAGCCTAACCAAAGGATAGTCAATTCAGACTTATCATCACCTACTCAGGGGCTGGCATACAGAAATGAGCTGGACCAGCTAGAGTCTTTTCCTTGCAAATTTGGAGTAAGAAACAAGGAATGAATTGCCAAGAAGCACTTTTACTGGAGCTGTCAAATTGCCACAGATTTGAGAAGCCAAAGCCCTGTGCAAGATGAAGTTAGAGTGTAACATAGAAAAGAGAGAAAAAGATGGTTAGTTAAAGGACCTGAGAGAATCTAAACCAGAGAGGGACAAGGAGAGGGAACATGAAAGAGACCATGAGAGAGAGAGACCATTGCTTTAAACGAGGCTATATCTAGAGTTTTGTGACCTCTGATCTTTTATGATTTGTGTGAATACTTTCAAAAAACACCCACCTTTTCCCCTTAAGTCAAGTGAGTGTTTGTTCCTTAGAGTTTAAAGAACATACCCAAAACAGTAAAGTTCTATAGGCCCCTGACCCACTAACAATCTATTAGAAGATTTTTCAAATTTGAACTGTTTTTCTTGCAAAAAAATATTTTTAATGTGTTAAAACTATGTATCCTAAGTTAAAGTTCCCATTTTATTGCTTCCCAAGAGAGTTTTAGACATTGCGCAGGAACTAGAAAGAAGATGGAAACCAAACAGGAACCACACCCCTGCCTTTCTCAAGGCTAACCTGGTGTTCTTTACCCAGGTCACTCCCACTCTGCCTCCTTCTGGGTGGAGCCCATTGCAAAAGCTCTAAAGTCCAATCTTGTACATGTACCTGATGATGTCTAAATCTGCTTGCTCCTAAAAATCATTGGGCTGTCACCCTTACTCACAGTATAGGCATGCATCTTTGTCATCACCTATGTTTTTATAAGATCAGTTATGTTATGTGCTTGTTGAGTAATAATAGCATTGTATTTGTTATTTTATAACTGTGCAAAAACATGACCAAAGAGTCCATTAAAACATGCCACAAGTAGAAAGTTATAGATAGCAATGGATTTATAAAATGCTAATTACAAGGTGATTACTATTTAGACCTACAATAAATCTTTTTTAAATACATAGTTGAATAATTATGCTTCTCTTAAACATAGTTTCTGCTTCTTGTCCATAATAACTTATTTGTTCACTTTAAAATACATTTATTGATACTCTCTTGGTATTCAACTTTCTAATTTGGGGGAAAATTAAAAATCAACTTATTTAAAAGTATAATTGTAGAATCATCAATGAATTTTTAAAAGCAGCTATTCTTTTTAGTAATGAACAAAGATTGGCACTTTTTGTGCTTCATATATTTATTGAGTATAAAATTTGACAAAATTTTATTATGGCATACCTTTGCTTGAAAAATAGAATTATATAATTGCATTAGAATTAGATTTGTATATCAATTATATAATTGAATAAAATTAGAGTTTTTTAAAGATCAATAACATATCAGCAAATAGTGGCTAAGCATGGTTGACATTGAAGTGGAGTTCTAGTTCAATCTTGATTTTTAAGTAAATTCTAACCAAACACCAGAACAAGATGTCAAACAGATGGAGTGAGAAACTGGTATAACTAGATTATTAAGTTGAATTTTTTTATGTTTGAAGTTGAGGCTTCACTAAAAGTGGGAACAAGTTTTATATTTCAACCACTAAAATCTAAAAGAATATTACTATGACTAAAAGAACAGAATGTTTACATGTTTCAATGGGATGACTTCTGGGGTGGCTTGCAACATTGAGTAGAGGCTTCAGTCAAGATTGCAAATGAATTAAAAAATGTAGGGAGAGTAGGGGAGAAGCAAAGAAAGGTAGAATTGGATGTGTGAACTTTGCAACCCATCAAAACCAACAACCCTTATGAATTCAATACTTTAATTACATATTCAATGAATCCCTTATAGAGGGATTATAATATTTAACTTGAGTTATTGCTTCACCTATTAATAGGACCCAATAACAGCGCAAACTCCTTTCATCCACAGAATGACTTAGTCTATATTTGCTTTGTTACACAAAAATCGACAGACATCTGGTTTACAGGGATGTAAATAAGCTTACCTATTTGAATTGATGAGGTTACAACTTTTGGGTCTTCAAGTACTAAATATATAGATCTAGATCCTATAGTCCCTTTCTTGGCCATATATATATAGAAATACATATAAATGCATATGTGTATATGTGTGTATGTATATGTTCATGCTACCAAAACAAAACTCTGTCTTCAGCTGCTGTACACAGTCATTGTATTTGTATTCCCAAGCATTATAATTTGTGGTTATCTCATCTGTGCCATTTTCTTGGAAGCTGCCCACAGTGTCCATGACAAAGTTGTGCCCACTGGGATGGTTCACTGAACACTGTGGTATCTAAGAGACAGGCATTTCTACACTTTTAAGAATATAGAATAAATAATAATTTTCCTTTATTTGTTTCAAATCAAGAGGTTGGTTATTTGTTTCTGTTTCTATTTTTTTTATAAAATGCATTATTTATGTCTGGAGCTTCTTGCCTATTTTCATTTAATTCTAGCCATTTCTTCAAACTATAAAGGTGATAAAAATTATTATGACTATTCCTGTGGAAAATAAAATAAAAAGTCTTGTGAAACTTTACTTTTGCACCAATGTCATTTGCATTCTTTAATGCTTTTTAGATTTTTCCAGCAAAGTAGCTCCAAGTGGCAGAAGGTCATGAAGGCAAACCCAGAAGTCTTCAGTTTTCAGCTAAACCTTGAAGCAAACTGTTAGAAGCTTATTTCTTGAATGTCTTCTGTCTTATCTTACTCATTTTTTATGTCTTATAATAGATATTCACTTTTGATTTAATATAATTTCCTCTAAATCTTCATATAATGTGAACGTTCCTAAGAGATATATCTTGTACTTCCTGTGAGCTGGCTGCATATCCACCTTGGTATGTGTACTTCATTTTGAGAAGAATGAGTTAAGGCTCTCAGAAAATAGACTTTTTGCTATGTTTTAAGCATAAGCTGCTTTACCGATGATTTCAAGCAGTAATTGCATGTGATTTAAATAAACTGAATTATCAAGTTTATGATATCCTACAATGAAAGCTTATGACTGAATTTTTATTAAGAAATATGTGATGATTTGTTTTTGTAAGCTTTTCCTAGAGGTTTATGAGAAATAATAACATTTTTAAAATCCTAGTAAAGGCAGCACTATAAGTGGTGAAGACAGGATCTGGGATCAGGATCTGGTCCTGGCTTTACCACTTACCTACTAGCTGACCCGCACATGTCACTTCACCTCCAGTGTTCAGTTTCCTCATCTATAAATTGGGAAAAATGATACTACTGACAATGTTAAGTCTCAAAAATAGTTTAATAAATATATGTAGAACACTTTGAACATTGTCTAGTACTACAAAACTATAGAAAAAATTTATATTCATAAGTGAAGTTGATCATATATTGAGATTTGTTTTATTAATGGACTTGCATCAATGCAGGGGTAATCCAGAGGACTCAGAGTAGAACTCAGACCCTGAGATCCCCTGTGAGTTAGAATGCCAAAAATTGACCTGTAGTCCCCCTTCCCATTAAACCGTGACCGCAGTTCACAGTCTGCTAACTCTCTGTCCAAAAAGATAAGCCATGAAGCCATTGGAAAGAGGCCATCCATCATGACATCACTTGATATAACGATTCTTTAGAAACTTGGTTGTTGGCCTGAGGTGGAAGTGTGCTGGGCGGGGCTGTCAGGAAACACAGCTGAACAGGCTTTGTCTTTCTGGCGCTGTCTTGTCTCTGCAGATTATTATTCCAGGGTATATACTTTTTTGTTTGCTCCCACATTCAGACCAGGACATTTTAACCTTTCAAAACGACAATGATGAAGATGCTCATTGACACTGACCTCAGAGACCACCTCTCAGTGGAATCACTGGCAACAATTGTTTTCCATCACCTTGGTCCTTTATTATCTTCTGGTAATGTGGGTAATTTTTATTGTGGTAATAGCCTAGCAACTGGCTTTGGGAACCCATGTTTACACTGTTTATAATAAGCCCAGTTTTTAGCTGAATCTGCTCCCACTACAGCACTAAAATAATACTTCAGAATAAAAAGTCCTCACGGTGTTTGTGAAAACATGAAACAGGAATAGGTTTCATGCACAAGGGCAAAACGTAGGTATTGTGTGTGTGAAAGAATGAGAAGAAAGCTTTCTTGATGATGTTTACACATTTGAACTTCTAAAAAGTGAAAAGAATTATGAACGTTCAGAGAACAAAGAGCCTCTTGGAAGAATGGGATTCCTATCTAAACAGAAGATTACTGTGGTGACTATTTCTGTCCAGTGGTTGATTACCTGTCTGAGGACCAAAAACTGCAAGCCAGCAGAGTCCTTCTCTTAAGAGTGCTTGAAGCACTTGTACTTTGCCCCTTGAGCCCAGACAAGTAGAGACGTAACAAAGAACTTACAAAAAGGTGGCAGAATGGCCCATTTATTGAAAAGAGAGATGAACATAGTCTTTTACAGCAGAAGATCAGTGATTATTAACATTATGAAACACATGAATTTATATTGAGCTGCCTGAAGTGATAGGTTTCTATCATCAAAATGTAAGGTACATTGGGAACAATGAAAGAAAGAAGGGAGTTGCTGAGATCAGGAACTTAGGGATTGAAGAGGAAGGCATTTTAAGAGTGTTGAGATCAGTATGTAATGATGAATAAAACTATGGACTTCATTTCTAGACAGACCAGGGTTCAAATCTCAGCTCTGCTACTTTAAATGTCAAACTTTTCTAGCTTTCTCTTGTGTTGATGTTGTTCTGTATAAAATGAGAAACTTTATAAGGCTGTTGTAATGTTTTAAAACATAATGCTTGCAAGATTCTTACATGATAGATTTTGAATAAATGATGCTTATTTACCTGTTCATTGAAGAGGATTAAATAATAATATACTTTGTATTTTAATTTAGTAGCTGGAGATATAGGCTGCATTTGGCACAACTCTCCAGAATCAATTAAGTAATCTTTTCTAAAATCTCTACATGTGCTGCATCCTTTTTGAGGTATTGTGGCAGAGATAGGAAGAAGCCACACAGGCAAAGTGAAGACTTGTTGGCCTGTGTTCTCATGGGATTGTAGCTGATGTATTTTTATAGTTATAGTTCCTAACATGTGGAGGACAATAAATGAATATTTATTAAATATGCAAATTAGATAATGAATAAATAAATTTATAATTTAAGATATGGTTTCTTCTCTGAAAGAAGCATACAGTTCAGGATTGTTACTTGTGCGCAAGTAACAGTAGAGAGAAACACAGGGAAGGTGTACCCCATCCCCAAAATTTCAACCAAAATGTTTTAAAAGCTTAAACCAATGAAGTGATGATACTTGTGAATCCTCCAGAGAGGACCTGCTAAAATATCAAATCAACATATCCTTAATAAATAATGCCCACTACATCCTAAGCTCAGGGATAGACAAAAGAAACACAGAGTGAATGATGCTTAATTGGGGCCCTTGAGGAATTCACGGTGTAGTAAAGCTGATATATTTTTACACTGTTATATTAAGTTAGACCTAAGCCTTAATGGATAGAGTCTGTTTTGTATTTTGCCAAGTATGAACAAAATCAGGTCATATGCCAAAATATGCTTAGTGAGTGTGGTTGATGAATCTAATTTTTGGAGTGTACTATTAGCATATTACTCAGAGACATATATGCTGATAGAATTATGTTCAATAACATTGAAATTATACCTTTTCTCATTTTATAGTGAACTACATATTCAAGGTTAAATAAAAAGAGACACTTTTTATCTTTCTCCATGAATTCTTTTCTTCTCTTGATTATTAGTTACTCTCACAACTCATTCACCATAATACGGAACTCATCCATTTAGCATCTTCCTTTTGGTTATTTCATTGAGTTCCAACACCTTCAGCACAAATATATATATTACAGTAAAGGCAAGCAGAAGAGAAACTCAAATCAGTGATTGTCAAATCTATTAGCCATTATTCTCAAAGGTTATATACAGGGCAGAAAAGCAAAATTGTTAATCAGTTTGATTATATTTTAAATAATCAGAATTTAACTTTCCTTGGTCATTTGGAGATCTACCTATTACCATTGCAAGCTATGTGACTCCACTTTTACCTTCAACAGTGATCACAAGACTAAGCCCATCAATGCATCTCATCCTCCCTGAACTTAGTTATTATTTCAGGGTTTAAGACGTAAACCAATTAAAGGCAGTGAGATTTTTCTAGGTCATCTAGAAGAGATATCCTAGACTTTTCATACTAGATGTGGATCTTAAGAAATAAAGCAGAAGATTCCACAGCTGCTGTTTCACAGTTTAGCTGACACTGCAGTAACATAGCTGATGGAAGAGCTGAGGTGTCATTTCAGGCCTCAACACAGACTTGCTGAAGGCATCCCCCATTCCTAAAAACTGCAGTAATAATTTTTTTTCAGAACTGTTCCAATTTGGGATAATTTTCTTCTTTTCAACTAAGACAAATAGTTATTTGTTAGCTGTAAAACCCAGTATGTCTTTAATAATACTGTAAGAATTTTCATATAAAAGATTTTGCAACAAAAGCCTCCTAATTTTTTGCATCTTTTTTTCCCCTCCTCTTTTTGGTATGAAAAATATTGTTTCTGTAGAGATCAAAGATGATTTTTACATTTTTGCATTTTCCATAAGTGAAAATTATTAAAGTAAGACATTCAAGAAAAACAAAAACACCAGGTAGTAGCTCCCTAAATTCTTCTCTACCAAACATTAAGGAGAGGTACAACCCCTCCCATGAAAGGACAATTTCTTGTTTGTGCTTTGATTTTCAGCCTGTCTTTTCTTTAACAAAAAGTTACAGAATCAACTTTTCCTTTTCCTCATCCTCTTTCTCTCAGTTTTGTCTAGTTTTTCTCCCCTAAAAAACTATATATATATGAAACTATATATATATATATATATATATACATGAAACAAACAAATATATATATAACAAAAAAATTAAAAAGACAACAGAAAAACCTATACTCATATTTTAAAAGTGAGTGAATGATTGAATAAAACATCTCTCTCAGCTATACTTACCCTCATCATCACTCTCTTCTTCACAGTTAAACTTCTCAAAAGGATTATCTTCACTTATCATCTCTTTTTCTTAAATTTTTCATTCATTTTTTTAATCCACTCCCAGAAGACTTCTATTCACTTCCTTCAATCAAATTCTTCTCACCGTTATTAATGATCTCACTGTTAATAAATCCTATGGTCATTTTTAGTTCTAATCTTCCTTGTCTTTTCATCAGCATTCATTTTGAATACTCATTCCTTTTGAAATACCCTATTTCCTTAATTTCCACTACACACACACACACACAAGCATAATATACACACATACATTATACACACACATATTCTTTCTTTGACAAACTCACCTGTATGTAGATGACTCCAAATTTTTGTTTCCATCCCTTTCGACCTTCTCATACAACCAGTTACACCTTTGATCTCTCTCTTTGAATATTTCAACTTGACCCAAACCCAGATCACCCTCTTTTCTATTCTTCCACAAAAACCTGCTTCTTCCCCAAATTTCCAAATCAGTGGACATTACAACCATCATTTTTTATGTTACCTATCACAAACCTTTTATCCAATTCTATAATTGTTCTATTAGTTTTTGAGAGAGATGTTGAATATCTAATTATACTAGTGAATTTTTCTATTTCTCCTTTTAGTTCTACCAGTTTTTATTTTACATATTTTATGGCTCTATCATTTGATGTGTACTCAGTTAAAATTCCTGTGTCTTCTTGATGGATTGAGTCTTCCACCATTATGTAATGTCTCTCTAACCTAGATAACTTTTTTTGCTTTGAATTTTATTTTATCTGTTGTTAATATATCACTCTTTTTTTGATTAATGTTTTCATGAGTTTTTTTTTTTTTTACTCTCAACTTTTCTATATCATTACGGAAAGAGTTTTATAGACAGTTTTTTTTTTTAATTCATTCTTCCAATCTCTTTTACTAGTGTGTCTAGACAATTTACATTTAATGTAATTATTATTAGGCTAGGGCTTACTACTTCCTTTTTATTTTTTGTTCGCTGTTTTCTTTGTTTTTATATTTTAATTTTCCTGCCTTCCTGTGGGTTCCTTGGATGTATTTTAATACTCCATTTTAATTTATCTATAGTGTTTTTGAGTGTATTCTTTTGTACAAATTTTTTTAGTTCTTGTTTTAGGTATGTCATTTTATATAATTTATCACAGTCTGCTAATGTCATTTTGCCCATTTAAATAAAATATAAAACTCCTTTATCTTATCTCCTTTTAGGTTGATTTTCATTCAGTTTATAAAATCAATCCATTTTGGTCATCAATGTTCAGAGTTAGGGTCACACTATCCTAAAGGACTACATATTGAATAAGCAAACTACAAGACATCCTATAAATTTTGCCCCTTGTCAGTGGACAATTAGTGAAACACAGTGGCAGTAGTTGGCTAGGAGAATCTGACATCATGGGATTCTAAGTAATATACTCAGTAGAAGTGAGACTACTCAGAGGAGACACTATTCTTGACCAAAGCCCTTATATAAATTTGTTTTATAAAGAGCTCCAAATACTTTTGAGATATTTCTAAAAACATCTAGATATGTCTTTCATGACTTATCCTGAAAAACAAGAATCTGGTGGGATTTGTGCAAGGTCAAGGAATGCACTAGGAAGGAAGGAAGGAAGGAAGGAAGGAAGGAAGGAAGGAAGGAAGGAAGGAAGGAAGGAGGGAGGGAGGGAGGGAGAGAGAGAGAGAGAGAGAGAGAGAGAGAGAGAGAGAGAGAGAGAGAGAGAGAGAGAGAGAGAAAGAAAGAAAGAAAGAAAGAAAGAAAGAAAGAAAGAAAGAAAGAAAGAAAGAAAGAAAGAAAGAAAGAAAGAAAGAAAGAAAGAAAGAAAGAAAGAAAAACAGTAAAGGAAAAAAGAGAAGAGAGAGGAGCGGAAGAAAAGGTATGGAAATGAAAGCAAAAAATAAAAAGTTTTCTGATAAATGTCCAAAGTTCTAAAACCTTTGCCTGGGTCTTAAAAACTGACCTAAAATAAGTGGACTTTTCCTCTCTCTCATTTTTTGACTAGCTGGTAGGTATGTTGAGGATTTGAGAACGATTGTATTCTAAAAGGTTCCTGACAAGGCAGCTTCTTGGAAATATGTAAATAAACCTCCTGCAGCAATCTAAACAGTCTCTTCAGTGTATTCTATAAATGCCATCTCTACAGGTCAATGCAAAAAAACCTCAATGCTTGAATAGGATGAAAATATAAAATGGTCTCAATCCTTTAATCTATTTCTAGTTGATCACTATCATTATCTGCAATCAGTTCTATATATAATTAGAGGGTTTATTTTTGCATTACAAAAACTATCCCTAATTATGTGTTATTTGCAAATTGCTTCAGATCTACATTCATCTTTATGATGAAATGAGGGTTTAGCTCCATACTGTATTAATATCATTTCTACACTTGTTCTCTCCTACCCCAAATCTCCTGATTTAGTGACAGGTCATGTTCAAAATATTTTTTAAAAGCATTCATCTGTCTTCCCAGCGTTTATATAACACTATTTGTGTCAAAATAACCATTCATCACTTGCATTTCCTCTGGGTGAAACAAAAGGCTGTTAAGTCTTGATGGGCAGAAGTAGACACTGGAACAGGCTTTTACATAAATGCTGTGTTTGCTACCTTAAGGTTTTAACAAAGATGCTTACTATAAACATTTTCTTGTTCTTTTGTTTAAAAATGTCCAGCGAAGTTATAATAATCAGGGATATCCTTTCGGAGTGGACCTCCTTTTAGGGAAGAGATTCATTTACACTAAACAAATCAGTCAAAGCTATCATGTGACTGAGAAGAGACAAGAGAATGGAGAAGTTGTATTTTTTTTAAACTTTTAGCACACAGGGTTTAATGGACCTACAAGGTGAAAGAAAATTTCTTTGAACTAGAATAAACATGTTAGAAAGCCACAAATATGCAATTGGAGTAAATAATTCTAGTTTCCAAAACTCATTTCAATGATTGACCAAATTATTGCCAGAAAATTTTTCTATAAGCTAAATACACGCCCCTTATTTTATATCTTCTAACATGTAAATCAATAAAATTCTGCCAGTATTAACAGACTCTGCTCACTGACAAATAAAATAAAATTCAAGGGTTTAAAATTTATCCCTATGATCAAAATTGTGGACACCAAGAATTAGTAAATTCTAAGAATGAGACATCGAGAATGAGTTGTCCAAAAAAGACTAGAATTTAAATGTAACCATTTTGATGCTTACTTTCATTAGAGTTAAATGACTCAACAACAATAAAAACAGTCTTCACATTGGTATCCATCATTTAACATTTACCTGTAAGATATATTCATCTTTAAAAATTAACACTTATTTTCTCTAGGTCATATCTTCCATTTTTAGCAATTTTTAAAAATCCAATATAGTTGAAAATATGAAGAAACATCACCATATGCCACTAAATGAAAACTTAGTAAAATAGTCCTTCAGTATACCTGAGAATACTTCATTTCTTATCAATATTATTAAAAAAATTTATTTATTAAAATCTTTTCTGCATTTGTATTCTCTGTGCTAAGAACCCATTATGGGTTCAAATACTTTTCAGTCTCTTATAATTGTCTATCTTCATCTGCCATTCATATTTAATGTTCTTCAGGATATAGTATTTCATATACTTGACATCTTCCTGGGCAATCTCGCCTATTTTGCTGCTATTAATTACTCTCAACTAGTATTACAATAATATGAGGGATAAATAGCATAATGGTTAAAAAACACTGGCTCTGAGATTAGGCCTCCCAAGTCCAAATCTCATTTCTGCCACTCTCAGATCTCTTTGAAGTTCAATCTATAAAATGCAGAGCATAATAATACCTACTTGATAAAGTTGTGAAATTTATATGTATTAATATAGTAAAGTGCTTAGAACAGTTTGTCACTTTGCAAATGCTCAGTGTTAAATGTTATTATCTTTATGCCAGTGATCATAAATATATATCTCTAAACTATCACCAAAACTCTAGATCTAAACAAATTCCCTCAAAAAAGAATTGTCCTATTAGCCTGAATTAGTATCACTTGGGATACATATTCAAAATGCAGATTTTCTGATCTCATCTCATATTTAATGAATCAAAATATCTGGTGACGAGCCTGGGGAATCTCTATTTTAACAAATGCCCTATGCATTCTGATTCAAGATAAAATTCGTAACCACTTTTGTATGTTTATATTTATTGCCTCTCAGTCATCTCTACTGTGCTGACCTTCAAACAGCTAGAGATGAACTCATTTCAAACTTATTTCATCTTCTCACCTTTAAAAGACATCTCTTCTTATTCACTGGTATCATCTGCCCAGTACTCAACAAGACATCCTGGAATTATACTTGACTTCTGACCTTGTCAGTACTGCATTTGATGTCTATGATTTCCATATTTTCTAATTATATCCTCCCCCTCTTTATTCTTATTGTTATTGACTTTATTCATTCAGCAATTAGTTACTGAACATCTACTATGTGGCAGAAAAAGGATACAGCCAGGTGCATGTTGAGATTTCAGTTTAGTGTAGTTCAGGCCCTTATCATCTCTCTCCTAGACTATAACTGCCTTCTATTTCTTTCTTTGTGTCTTCGATCTTCAGCACTTTTCAAAAAATCCTTTATGTTTCAAGCTAAAATTAAGCCCAGTCATGTCAGTCTTGTGTTTAAAGCTCTGTCACTTCTAACATAAGGTTAACTTCTACTGTGTCAAAAACAAAATTTGCCAAGATGTGCCAGTACCTCTACCCTACTTCATGTTACTCTCTCCACCTAAGACTTTTGCTCCAAGAACACTAAGAAATCTGTAGTTCCCTTTCCATATGACAGTTGTTTCAGCTAAACACACATATATTCAGTTTCTACTCTTTTCTAGATATATATGCAGAATTTTTTTTTTTTTTTAGATACAAGAGCCCATAGCCCAACCTTGCAGAGTAGAAAAGTTGTCTGCTTCTTGCCTCAAGTGTCTTTTCTGGTAGTGAGTGTCCTTTTCTCAAAATTTCTGCAAATCTCACTGCCCCCTCACTCTAATTCTTTCTTTTCTAGTTTACCTATTCATCCCAGGTAATCTTTACATCCTCATACAAAGCTGGCCTAAGTGACTTCCTCTGGTATCTCAAAGAATCCTAAGCATCATGTTTACTACTTAGACTAATGCTATTTATTTATGTGTATGTTTTTATGGCCGGACTAAAAACTCTAACAGCATGAATTTTTATAATCCTTGAATTCCTGGCAGCCGAGGGTCAAGGCAACCATAGGAAGAGAGACACCCTCTCAGAATGACACTCACCCCTTCTCTCCTTACCCTCCAGTCCCCTCATTCTTCATGTGAACATTCAAACTCTGTCCAAAATTCATCCTCTTCCTTGCTCTGCAAACAGTCATCTCTTGGCTGTCCCTGAGACTTAAGAGCCAGAATTCCAGAGGTGCTATCCATACTCTGAAAAATAGACCTGGGAGAGGCTGCACCAGCCCTGGGAGGAGGATCAGGTTATTAAGGCAGGAAATTGCTTAGAACAATTTTTCACGTTGCAAATAGTCAGTGTTGAGACCAAATAATGGGAGCATTGTCTGAATTGGGGGTAGGACCTGGGAAGACATATTTTTTTATCTCATGGGGTGAGAAGAGGCTGGGGGAGGGGTTTCTAAACCAGAGGACCCAGGACAGGGACCCCAACTCTCTAAGTCTAAAGGACTGACCCTGTGCTGAGCATGGAGTAATGCCTGGTATACAACAGGTGCTCAAAACATGCAGTCAAAATAAAACCTTGACTAATCGTCTGACTTAACATTTCCCAACCTGCCACACACAAACTCCATGTCGCCATCAACAGTGAGAAAATTTTGGAATTTAGATGATGTGAAGGTTGAGAGCTGCTGTGGGCTTTGCAGAGACCACATACCTTATCATAACTACTCAGGAGTGGATTTCACTGTTAATAGTTGCAAAGATTATTAATCGTACCTGTACTTTTTCATGATTTTATTTGGGTGGGGGTATTATCTTAGATTTTGATTTTCACATGAACTAGACTACTTAAAAAATAAATACACATTAAAATACATTAAAAACATTTAAAATGTTTAAAGTTTCAAACACTTTAAAGGGAGATGAATTGCTCTTAATTGTAGGTATACACAATGAAATGTCATGAACTTTGAAGTTTCAGATGTAGAAACCACACCTAAATCATTTTCCTTTGAAAAAGTAACTTCAACTTTCTGAAATTTAGTTTTTCCATTAAAAAAGAAATGGGTTGATAATACCGACCTCACAGTTCTGCGGTGAGGTATAAAAGAGCCAATATACGTAAATTGCTTGACTCTGCTTTGTGTGGCCTCTCTTGGCATGTAAAGGGGTGACATGTGATAGACTTTTATTTTCATCTGACATTTATGTAAACAAGACATGGGGTGAGAAAGTAATAAAAGCAGAACACAGACACAACTTGGTTGAAAAATAGAAAGATGACCTGAAACAGAACTGAAATTGTGTTAGATTTAATTCTTTTGAACATTCCTGATAAATAAGACAAAACAAACAAAAAGCTGAAACAACAGCTAAACTCTTCTTTTGTCTGCCTTTTTCAGTGAATCAGAGAATAGGCAGAGAGAGAGCCATCACCCACATCCAAGAGAAGGGACAAACAGATTAAGAATGAGCCCTTCTCAGGGCACAATGGTCAGATGAGACATTCCTACGTGGGGTAAGTAAGTGTCACAGCACAGTGATGGACCCTCTGAAGCCCAGTCACAAAGGCAGTTTAAGAGTGGAACCGGGATAAAACTCCATTTATGTTCCAAATCATATCTCGTTGGAGAGAACTGTGTTTTCACCCAGCAGACCACTGAAACACACAACATTGGGTTTCTACAATTACTTTGTGACAACATTTCTAGAGATTCATGGGCTCTGGCTTGGGTTAAAGAAGTGGGCATTAAGAAATAATTAGTTTCAGCTGTCTGATTCCTGGGCCCCAAGTACACTACAATCTGGCTTCTTACTACCACACACACACACACACACACACACACACACATTACATAGATAGTATAAATGGGTTAATTCTACAGATCCACATAATAAGTAATATCACCTAAGGTTTATATAAAAGAACTCGTTTATACAGATAACACTTCTTTATTATGACTCGACATAGTTGCATGTATCTATGCTTAGATTTACATCTTTTTAAATGATAAAACATTTGACCTATAGAAAAAGTATAAGGAATTTAAATAGTTGCATATAATCCAGCTTTTTGTTAAAATAAAGTTAAAAAATAATAATAAAGTTGAGCCAGGTCTCAGGGATGAGGAGGGCTTGTCTGGGATTTGAGAGGGTAACTCAGAAAGGGCCAAGCCCATAGATAGGTGCTTGTAGGATGAGGGATCGGCTGCAAAGGAGCCCAGTGGTCATCAGAGTCCTAGGTCAAGGTGAACCTGGCAGAAAGGGGAACTGAGGCTGCAAATGAGAGCTGAAATTCACTTTCCAGATCTAAAAGAGTCATTAATACTAAGCCCTATGAGTACAGGGGGAACTAAAGAGTCTTCTGGGAGACTGAAGAGGCAGAGAAGCAAAGGAGTGAAGCAAAAGTGTCAGCTGGTAACTGATATGTGTACATACTGATGACTATCAGTTTGCTGAATTATTTATTCTTAAAATGTCTATTACTAAACTCAACCTCCTCTGTTTCTTGTGAAATTAATTTTCCTGAACTTATTTTTCCTTCTTTTTCCAGTATCTTTTGGCCACTGGTGAGTAAAAATACCAGTTATCTCTTAGACACTTTCCTTGTGTCTTATATAGGTCAATATACTCTTTATAAAATAATATCTAAAAAGAAACCTTTCCGTTTTGGTGGATAAATATTAGACAGGAATTGCAGCTAAAAACCATTTCGTCCACTGATTTAGAAAATTCTTTTAGCCATGGGCAAATGCAACGTACACAGGTGTACAACATATATATGTCTTTTTTAAGACACAAGGGGAGCTTCTTTGGATGAAGAAAGAGGATGTTTGTTGTGCACGGAGCAGAGAACATGGAGCTCTGCTAGACTGCTTCTCTCCCTCAATACCACACATTCCCCGCTCAAAGAGCAGAGTTTGAAAAATGCCTGTCTAGTCCAGCTATTGATTCCTCATCCTTTTCCTAAAAGTCCATGTCATATGGCTGCCCACCTGCAGGGGAAAATGCTCTCACTCTCTGAGGCAGCACAGTGCACCTTTGGCCATTTCCACCTTTTCTTTTTTCTTTTTTTGTACCTCAAGCTTTGTCTTGTTGAACTGTACATACATCATCACTCTTTGGTACCACATTAAGAAATTTCATACTAGGACCTATTATTTAAATCAAAGGATTTTACAAAACTCTTGACCTATATCTTTGAGGTATATGCTTCATTCCTTATCACTAACATTATCACACTGAAAACAGAAGAAAAGAATATTATTTTTGGAAAGGAAAAGTCTTCTGGGATGCAATCTTAACAGGACTTTTGAAATAAATAGCATATAAATTAACTATATATAATAACTACAATGTATGTTAACTATATATAATATATATTAACTATATATATACACACAAAGTACAGTCTTAAGATGAAATATTTAATCAATGTTGCAATGATAAAATAAAAACAGTTGACTAATAAAATTGTCTTGGTAATAAAATTTTTTTGATTGAAGAAAAAAAAGCTAAGCAAATTCAGGTCACAAAGGCATATCAAAGGCATATTTATATAAAAGAAGTAATCTGTGTTGACCTACAAAGATAGACATCTTTTTAACTTGTCATTCTGAGATAATACACATTATTCAACTTCAAAAATAAGGTAACTATTAAAGTTAACAGTAGAATTGTCCTTTGCATATCATGACAAATGTAGCAGTTTCTGTATTCAGAATCTGTTCATATTTAACTTATGATTGAAAACAACTGTATCAGGTTGGTTTTCGGCTACAATGAGTTTCATTGTCATAAGCAAATGGACTTTCTGGTTATAGCTGATAACCAGTGTAAATGTAGTCACCAAAAAAGGGTACTATTTATTTATTTATTTATTTGTTATCATTAAGAAAACTTTAATTTAAAACATATTCATATGGCCACTCTTGTTTAACTTGTGTCCACAAAACCAAAAAAAGATATAACTTTTTAAAAAAGAAAAAAAAAGTGATAAGATTATCATTTTCAAACCCCAAATCATGTTGAGTATTGCATAAAAACTTGTTAAATAAAGATTTTCTCATAAAGAAGTTGTGACCAAAATTACCACTGATAGTAGTAGAAGTTATAAAATCATTACCAAAAGAATAGATGCTGTCTTATTTGTATGTTTTATTATGTTCCCAGTTCTGACAAATTCAGCTATAGTAGATATCATGATACCATAAAATAACAGTTAAAGTTCATTCTGAAATGTAGGCTAGTGTATTACATTTATATGTTTAAGACACTTAGATTCTCTTACTTGAGACTTTAACTGAAAAGTATTAAGTAATTGTACTTTAGTACAGTATGGTATACTTATTTGAACTTCTGATGTTTATTTGCATGAAGAAATCCAGAATTTATATCTGATTCAGGTTAAAATATTTAACCTTAATATTTTAGAATTATGAGAGGCAGGATGGTTACTCAATCTCTTATTCAAATGACTTAAAGTTAATTAATAGTTTTTCTAAATCTCTAGATTTTCATTTGTAAAAACAGTGACAGAATCTTACAATGTGCTGTGAAAATGTACATAAACTGTCTGGAATTATGACTAGTACTTAATAGTTGATAAATAAAATTTATGTATATTTCTCACATGACCAATAAAAGAGAAAAAGATTATAGGTAGCATTAATTCCATGTCTTCTTTTCAAATTTTGTATTAAAGATTTCTGATTTCCTAGTTTTATCCCTAGGTTAATAAGATTTTAAACTAAATAAAAATATAGCTCTGTACAGCAAAATCTAGGCTTGATATTTAAAACAGAGTACTGAAGTCCCAGTCAGCCTCACATAACTGGGATAGCATGAAATGGGGTGTATTCTAAGACAAGTGGACAGAATGAAAACTCTGTCATACAAGGATCTAAGAAAGTAGGAATATCCAATTTAAAGAAGACATGACTTATAAGATATTTGACAGTCATTATCAGGATCTGAAAGGCTATCAGAGAAATAGCAGAAACATAGACCTACTTCCACACATAACAATGTTCAGAAATAAAATAGTTACAGAAGAATTGAGATTCCATTAACAAGGTTGTTCAAATAAAAGCCAGAGTGGCATTGGTGGGGATGTTTTAATTAAGTGGTTCAAGGCCTATTTGAGAATCAAAATGAAACCACCTTAGTGGATCATAACAGCTTTTTTTTCTTTAAATGGAGTAGGTTAGGAAATATTTGTGTTCTGGTCCTGCAGAAAAGTTGCATTTTTTTTGTTGTTGTTATTGTTTCATGAGAATTTGTTACACATATGCACAAGTTGTGCTTCTTGTGAATTACTGTAAAAAAAAAGTGTGAAAGTCACTGTTCTAGTTTTCATCTTCATAATTCTCAGGAGAAAATCAGGAGCCAGACATACCTAAGCTAGTTTCCCAGTAGCAAAGCTTTTATTTAATCTCTCTTTGGTTAAGTTCCAAATCTAAAAAATGGAGAAAATAATGACAGTTACCTCTGAAATTTACTTATATATTACATTTTTAAAAGACATACCTAAATGCTTTTAGAGATTATGTAAGTCATTATTTCTGTCCCTATTTCAAAATTACTTTAAAGAAAATAAGATTTTTAAAACCTAATTTCTTGTTTTCTTCATTCATTGTCACTGACATGTACAGGTACAAGTGGCCCTGATAAGATCAATCAATAGGACAACATCTTTGGGAACAGGTGATGGGGTGGGCAAGATAACAGAGCATATTCCCAGTTCCTTAATACAATAACATGATTCATTCCCAGACACCCAGATATAGCTTCGTTGTATTCTGCAATGACTTTGGAGGGAAAAGAAGCCTGCACTATTCCTCAATGGCTCTTTTGCGACTGTTAACTTTGGCTGTTGGTGTCTCCCCAGCTGGGACTAGATATTCATGTTATCAGAGAACTGGACGTCTCAGCCCCTCATGTGTAAGCCTCATTGTCTGACAAGGGCTGCTGTGCAGGGTGCTGTAACCCTGGCGTTTATTGCTGTTTGAGTAACAGGAAGAAACCTGGTACTTTTGTGCTCCTCAAACACTCATCCTATTCATGGCCACTGTTTATAGCAGAGGAGAATGTTCTCACAGAGAGACCAATAATTTAGAAATACTTGAACGGGAGGTTGAATGGTTTCTATTGGTGTTTTTATTAGTGATCTCTATTTCTGAATACAATGCAAGTCTGTTATAAAGTGTTCTTCTCTACCACAGATTTGGTTTGTTGCAAGCCAAATCTTGTTCTCCACGTACAGAGCAAAATCCCTTCTATTGCCATAAGACAAAAAGCTTATAATATGTGTGATTCTCATTCCTGACTTCTGGGGTAATAGAATGAGTGAGCTTATTTTATTTACACACACACACACACACACACACACACACACACACACACACACACATATACATATATATGCTCATTTTAGAAGACAAACAAACTAAATAAAATAAAATTAAGCATGAGAATGTCATTGGATATTTTAGAAAGTGAAAAAGTACTACCATTTATTGTCATTAAACATATAAAGTTTTTCAAATTAGACTACTGAACTGGGATAATGCAAGAGAGATTTAGACTCTGAAGAATATCCGGAGGTTAATGAGCTGCTTCCACATTTCTCTAACTTTTGATTAGAGTAAACCAGTACAACTGAGAAAGACCCAATTCTTTGAAATGTTATTTATAGCATGTAGGGGGTTAAAAGTCTTCAAAATCAAGTGTGCAGAAATAACAACTTCATTTATCTATAACTTGGTTTAATGTCTATTTCTAGCCCCCATTCTCCTGGGTTGTACGAAGGTCTTCCCCAGGCCAAGGCTCCAAGAGCGTAGTGGCATCTGTTCCTTGGGTCACCTTCTCATGCAGGGGGACCCTGAAACATCCTTGTCTTGCTGGCCTTTCATCATTGTTCCATGCAGAGCCATGCTGGGTTGTCTCATGTTTGCAAATGCAAAGCCACTTGGCATCCAGCTCTTTTAGAGACTATCTAAGTCCTCTAGGGGGCACAGGAATCATTCTGCTGCTACTGGGCCACGCTGAGCCATTGGAAACTTCCCTGAGCCTCTCCAAGGTCAGCCCTCCTCAGTGTCATTCCCATGTGCAAAGGAGATTTTTCTCAGTAATGAATCACTTTGGCATATGGAAGGATTATAAGGCTCCCTAAGGCCTGCACTGCATCATGCTCTTCTCAGATTCTGCTGGTCTACCCCAAGTGAACCCAGGACACCAGAAGGTCTACAGTCTTTTCTTCCTATGCACACTGTAGAGCTGTGTCTTCTCTGGTTTTGCTCCTTCCCTGGTGCTACACCAGGGAAGAAAGCCCAGGTCCCTCTATTCTCAGAAACTACAAACTAATCTGAGGTCTTGCTGTCATTCCTCTCAGAGTTTGGCCTTTGGCAGGGGACAAGGCACTGGACTCATCTTTTCTCAGGACTGCACATTGTCTTTACAGCTCTCTACTCATTTCCTCAATCAGAGGCCTTGCCCAGAAGCATGAGGATTGGGAAAACTTTGTTCATTTGCACTAAATATTCTCCTAGATATACTGTCTAATTTTTAAAGCCCCAAAGTCAAGAATTGACCCATTTGGTCTCTGCTTTCTGCTGTGTCATCAATTTCTAAAGAAAGATCTAATCAATTAAAAGAGAAAAGGTCAGGGGATATGTGAAATAGGAAGAAAAAAATAACTTTTACATTTTTTTTTTTTGCTGTAGTAATTTTGTTTTTATTGGGTTTGTTGGATTTAGCCACCATTATTTGAGGAGCCAGAGAACACTCATAATTATAAAAATGAGGTGTGGATTATACCAGTCTTGCTCCTTTTCTTCAATTAGAAGAAAATCTAGACAAAGCATAATGGGAAACTGATCATTAAACCAGAAAGAGGTACTTTAAAAGTATCACCTTGGGTCAACAACCCATCTAGCTCAATATTTCACTTTTAACAGGGGTACCTAGGACCATAAGAATAATTTCTTTCCGTGATCTCAAAGAATAAAGGCATCATCCCTAACTTCCTTCATAATTTACTATAAAACTCATTCATAAATTTATTATTTTCTTTTTAAGTCTCTTTATATGTCTTATTTATCTAGTTCTCTAAGCTACATAGTCTAAATTCTTATGGTTATATAAAGTAGAATTTTCCTTCAATTTTAATAAGATTTAAGAATTACTTCTAGTAAAAAAGGAATTAGAGAAATAAACCCTCATTTATCAAATCTGTAGAAACCAATCATCTCCTTGCTCGCTTTTGTGATTTGCATCTTTTAAAGTTCTATAATATTCTTTCTTGAAAAATAGGAAAAAGAATTTCATAAAATCTAATTCTATGTATGGATCCATTATAATTTTATAATAAGTACACTTTTTATTTCTAAAAAAAATTAGAATAGGTAGATCATTTTGTTTCCAGGAGGATATACGACTATATGTACACACAGATTGCATTGATTCTTAAATACCTTTCTGTAAAGAAGATGGGATACACAGACACACACATGCACACACAATGGAATACTTCTCAGCCATAAAAAAAAGATGAAATCTTTTTATTTGTGACAGCATAAATCAACCTTAAGGAAATTACATTGAGTGAAATAAGTCAGCCAGAAAAAGACAAACACTATATGATTTTACTTACATGTGGGATATATTAAAACAATAACACAAACAAAACAAAAACAAACCCATAGAAGCAGACAACAGATTGGTGGTTACTGGAGGAAAAGGGGGTGAAGAGAGGGCAAAATAAGTATAGGTAGTCAACTGTGTGGTGATGAATGGAAACTGGACTTTTGGTGATGAGCATGATGTAGTATTTATAGATGTCGAAGTATAATCTTGCATACCTGAAATATACAATGTTTCCACAATTAAAAAAAAATAAAATAAAATGTCTTTTGGACATGGTCAGAGTTTACCTATTATGAGAACAACTGTGCAATTTTTGTACATTCAATAAATATTATTGAACACATTATATACCAATCATTGGGCTAAGCATTAAGGAACACATCTGAATAGAATAATGCTCCTTGCTTTCACAGTCTAGTTGGAGGCAAAGGTAGACAGAAAATAAACAGATAATTATAATGTAAAAGTATAAGTTCCACATTAGAGATGCATCTGAAGAACAAAGAAAGCACAGAGAAGGGCACTATAAATACTGCCTGGGGCAGTAAGGGAAGGTTTCATAAACAATTTTCTGAGCTCTTTTGACCAAGGAAGACTGAAAAAATGGTGTGTGTATGTGTGTGTGTGTGTGTGTGTGTGTGTGTGTGTGTGTGTGTGTGTGTGTGTTGGAGTTTCAATGTATTCTATTTCTACAAAATGTAATGAGTGCCTCTGACTCCTTCAATCCTTTATATTGTCCCTTTTCTGTAGGATGTAATCATTCTTTGAATGAGCAGTATACTCTTAGAAGGGATCCATTAAGTTGACTAATAGACTACTTAGTATATTCAGAGATATTGTATGTCAATAACTACAATTCTGTTTTTGACATGAATTAATCATTTTCCCCTTGAGGTCTTCTCTCACACTGTTCAGTTATATCTACTAATTCTGGAGTGTTTTTATAGCTGTGATTATCTGAGACTGGGATAGTTTATCTCTGCGGTAGTTTGCTTCTCTCAAGTGGTCTAAATAGAACTCAAAAGGTTTAAAAACAATGTTCTCATGTAAGAGAAGTGAGGAGGGAGACAAAATGAGATGAGCTGAAAACCGAGACTTCACCTTGCAGTGCTGAAGCATCAGTGGTTACTCAATGGCTTTGGGAATAGTATCATACATTTCACACCTCCACTTTTCAATATTCTCTAAAATAAAACTGACCAAATCAGTTAACAGTTTCCCAAATCTGTATGAAATACCAAAAGATGGATTCTGAGAAGTGTATCAGAAATCAAGTGAAAATATCTAATTTCATAAATATATTTTGATAAGAATTTTTATTTAATAATCACCCCTTTAAACTTCAGGAGAGTGCAGTAAGCTAAGAATTGCTTCCTGAATGCCACGAGTGAGTCTATTTTTTAAGAACATTAAAAAAGCAGACACACAGATGTTCCAAAACAAATGATCCAAAAAAGAGGCTAATGACTCAACGTTTTTGACACTTAACAGTGGGTTGACTTGGTTTTAGTGCCAGGCACAGGCAAAGGTTCAAGTTGGATCCCATTTTATTCAAACTGGTTTCCCCACCATCTTTAGTTACATCGTGACAGTACTCCTACTGCTATGCCTCAAATACCAAACACGTTGCCAATACTTTTATTAGATTAAAGAAAAGAAAGCTTAAGTAAACATGTTTTTGATACCCCAAAGAGCACTTTTTTTTTTAACGATGCCCCTTGTTCCCTATTTTTCCTAGGCTCTGTCACTGATGTGAGGCTAAACTCAGACTAAACCACACCTCTTTGCTACCAGCTATTTGTAGAGAAGACATCTGCAAAGGACAAATATACTCAGTTCCTTGTCCAGCCAACTTTCAACTAGGCCCAAACCAGTTTAGCTGTAAATACAGTCATTATTTTGTACAAAACTTCTAGCCACTGTCCTCTAAAGTAGACTGCCATTCTTAAAATTTGCATAATCCAAAGAATGCCTCAGTGTATCTGTAATACAAGGGAAGAAAAGTGATTTCATTTTGTCTAAAGCCGTATGATATTCTACAAAGGTTACTGAATCCACCATAGACTGCTCTTTTCCCCACAGTCATATATATGTCACCTATAGCAGGGGACACTAACTCCTAGGCATTGGATAGGTACTAGACAATGGCCTGTTAAGAACTGAACCACATAGCAGAAGGTAAGCAGCAGGTGAGCAAGTGAAGCTTCATCTGTATTTACAACCACTCCTCAGAACTAGCTTCAGCTCCACCTCAGATCATCAGACATTAGATTCTCACAGGAGCACCATTTTCTGGTGTCAAAAAAATTGGGGTTTGGCCAACAGCATAAAGCAAACTGGGCTTTTTACCATAATTCCAGGCACCTCTAGGCTGAGTTTTGATTAGTACAAGTTCACCTGCACAGGAAAATGCAAAATGTGTCTGTTGCTGAAATACTTCAGAAGGTATTAATTTTTACCTCAAGAATATCTTAAAGGCACCTCACTCCTCACCTCTGTCACTCACTTCTATACTTAGAGTGAATCATGCCTTCAAAATGGAAGGACTTAGATTCTCTTTTTAATTCTATAATGTCAATTGACCTGAACAAACCAATATTCTTTCTCTCAACAGTAGCTTACTTCCCCAAGGATGCCTTCAGTTACTTTAAAGATTTCCATGGCAGAATTCGTCACAGGCAAGAATAATTTAAGAGTCATGGGTAAAAAGTACAGGGAGAAGGAGGGCCCAGAATAGCTGGCACACTTGATTGAAAAGAAGGAGTCCTCTCTTTGGCCATTGAAATTCTAATAACAGTAATTTATTAATGATGTATCTTAGTAAAGACCAAAGGCATGATCATAATCACAAAAACATGCAGAGACTTGAAAAAAGAACATGCAATACTGCAGATATTTCTGATAGTTTATTGCCAAATACTAAACTGAATAAAATTAATCCAGTAAAGTCAACATGGAACATAGAATTAAATCAATGTTCAGTTATAATGATTTTCTGTATGTAGTCTTGAAAGGCAAAGAATAGGATTCTATCAGTAGCAAGTCATAGGATTTTGCCCAGTTATGCCCAAGAGGCCAAATGGGTTTATGTTTTGGTAGAAGAGTATAGGAGTTTGTTCTAATGATCTTTAATTTAAGAATAGTGACCAATTAAATGAAGCTGTTCCTTTCTAAATAAGCATTCTGAAGATTATTACATTACTTGAAAGTGAAATGCTATAACATTTTCATTTCACAATAATGAATTCTGCCAAACTCAGGAGAGGTTATACAAATGATGCTCTTACTGTGATCTTTATGGCTCATAGCTGATCAACTACAGTTCTTATCTGTAACATGGGCACAATGTTACAGATAAACTAATTGTCCCTTTATTCAAGACATAGGGTTATACTTTTTCTTTTTAAAAAGAGGATATCATGGAAAGGTTACATATATATGTGTGTGTGTGTGTGTGTGTGTGTGTGTGTGTGTGTGTGTTTGTGTGTAGGAGGTGGAGGAGTGGGGGGAAAAAGAATATTCCCTAGTAAAGGCAATTTGCATTTTCAGTACATAAGAAAACCATCTGAGAAATATCCTAATCATTATTTTAATTCATCCTTGATTCAAAAGTTTCTGTCTTTAAGACAGTGCGTTTGCTGTGGACAACCTACATGGCAATCAGTGACAAAAGCACCATTGTACCTACCAATCATATTACCTTCCAATATAGCTGATCAGAGTGTTAAAAGTCAACAGTGATTCTGGAATAGTTCTTATGTCGCCAAAATAAATTAAACCAAAATGCCATAATTCCATTGAGTCTTCAAAGAAATGCTCAAGATTGTTTTACTGACATTTTCATAAAAGGTTGCTAAGGTTGAATAGACTTAAGAAGAAGGATTTTCTATCGTAAATGTCAATAAAAATACCACCAGTCAAATTCAACAATATATTACTAAATTAGCTATAAAATATATAACTGATCACTGTGTCCCTAACTCCCAGAACATTTGTGTGTGTGTGTGTAGGAATATAATAAACATAAAATGGTGTAATTTAATAAGATAAATGCATAAAATAATATAGAAAGCAGTTACCAAAATCTTTAGGAAATAAAAATCTATTTGAAAACTTTTGAAATTGAGCTCATTGCAACACATAAGAATATTGGAAAGGGAAGGAGTGAATAGTAATAATCAGCAATAATATGTAGAGAGGTTGAGATAGGCATACTTTATTTTCCTTCTCATTATGAAAGTATCAAAGTAAACAGAATAATTTACCAACAATATAAAGACTTAAAATTTAAGTTGCTATCAAAACCAGGGGTATTCTATTTATATTGTCTAGATAAAAGGTTAAAAATTGAGTTGGTTATTTGAAATGATTTAGCTACTTGAGACCAAGGATCTAGGACTGTATGCATAGATAAGAACTAAAATTCTGCCAGTGTACCTTCATCTACTAAAGTGTGTATTCAGGTTTTCTTATTCTGAGATCATTAAATATAAATAGAGATCTACTTTCTATTTTTCAGGTAAAAGAGAAAGAGGGCATAGGAATATTGATGAGCAATTAATTCTACCTTTTGTAGCTATCACCTTCTTTTCACTCAGTCAAGTATTTTTAAATCACATGGAAATTACTCCACTAACATGAAGTAAAGTAAGAACACTCCCACACAAATGAATATAAACTAAAGGCACAGGTGAAAAACTATATTTGTCAAACCAACATTCCAATAAAATAAAGGGCATCAGTTAATATGACTAAAAGTCAAACTAATCTTTGCGGAAACATGGAGGTCACTTAATTGATTCAAAGAACTATAATTTTATTTACTTGTCTTTTGTTGAAACCATTTCTACAAATTTAGCATTTTCAAGGAAATTAAGTTCAGCAGCTCTCTTGGGGACCTGCTCAGGAACTGCTTTCTATTTTATGTGGTAGCGTAGAATCTCAGTGAGGGGTATTGTGACCAAAGCATTGATTAGGACCTTAGAGCTATAAGTAAAGTATTTAAAGCCCCTCTCTTGCAGCCAAGTGAGAATGTACTTTTCTACCTGCTTTCTGGATGCAAGATCTTAGCCATAGCACAAACAGAAGGAAAATGTGAAATTTTTCTAGAGAAAAATTTTCATACCATGTTCCAGAGCTTTAGTCAGGAAGTTTAAAACTGGATTTTTTATGTTTCTTCATGTAAATGGAAGGTAATACAAGCTGTGGTTGATAGATTTCTTGATGTTCCCTGTTGCATGTAAAACAGGACCCCAAAAAATTAATTGGAAATTTTTTCTTTAGCTCTTTACAAGTGTTGTCCAATACAGTAGCCATCAGCTAAATGTGGCTATTTAAATTTACATTACTTAAAATTTTTTAAATTAAAAATTTAGTTCTTCAGTTTTACCAGCCATATTTCAAATGCTCAATAGCCACATTTAGTAGTTGTCATCATATTAAATAGCAAAACTATAGAACATTCTATCATTGAAAAAAGTTCTACTAAACAATGCTGCTCTCCAGCAGAGATTTTTATTTCTAATATCTTATATTTGCATTTAGTAACCGCATTAGTGGTTTCATACCACTATTTGTATTTTATAAGTAAAAAAAAAATGTGATTCAAAGAGGTTAAATGACTTGTCAAAGTGACACAGTTAAGTGGGAATGTGCAAAGAGCCGAGACTCTCACCTAGTTTTAAGTGGGGTCATCTGACTTCTATCAAGTGCACCTTCACAGAAACTTCATAGCGATGAGCACTTAAGGCAGACAGATCACTAATAAGTTGGTTTCTCACCTCAGCCCCCCAAATAATCTAAATTCTCCATTTAGAATTTCTTAAACGAGATTGTCAGAGGTAAAGGGAGATTGTCATATGGTTATCAAATTCCTTTCACCTTCTAAATTTTGTCAAACTTTAGCCCCCTATTTTTTATTTCTGATTTTGAATCCTCCTGATTATCCTACATCTCCACCAACCTTTTATTTTTCACTTTATATTAGTTAATATTTTACCCAGCTTTTCTGGGCCCTTTTCTGAATCTGACTTACCTCAATAAACTTTGACCTACAGAGCTCGAAGATTTCTCTCAGTTCCAGACAGTAAAGGCAGTGGATTGCCATGACTGTGGAAAACAGATGCCAATGTCAAAATTATGTGGCTCATATTCTAATCTTGAAAGTCCTACAAGCATTGAGACAATTACAAAATTATTAATGTAGCACATATGATAGGCTGCTGCAGACTCAATAACAATTTTGAATTTCTTATGATCAATATGGTCACAGAAATGCACACTAATAAAAAAGATGCACAGCAACAAATAGCATAAATTATTTGAGCACATTGCCTCTGTCTTGCTAACTTCTTCATGGACACAGTCAACACATGTATATTTAATAAGGATGTCACCCTAAAATTGTGCAATTTTAAATACATTATTCAGTGAACTAAACTTTGTCCTTCCTGACATGTTTTATTAATTATTGAAAGATTTCTATTTATAATTTCTATCAGTTTTGTTTTATATATTTTGAAGCTGTTATTAAGTGCACAAATATTTAGAATTGGTATGTCCTCCTAATTAATGAATGCCTTTATCATAATTAAATGAACTTCATTTATCCTTGGTAATATTATTTGCTTTCAGATCTACTTTTTCTGATATCAATATGGTCACTGCAACTTTCTTTGGACTAGTTTCAGCAGGAAATATATTCTTTCATCCTGCTGTTAACCTATTTGTTTTTTTATATTTAAAATAGATTTCTTGTGAGCACCTTGGGACTTGCTTTTCAGTCAAGATGATCTTTAAATTGGTGTGGTTAGACTACTCATATTAAATGTTATTGATATAAATGAACTTAAATATATCATCTTTTTCTTATTTTTTTGTGTCTAAACCTTTTATAATTTTCACATATATTTTTTCACATGTACTTTTTACTTCCAAATTTACATATATCACTGATTTATTCCTTTTTAATGCTGAGTAGTATTTATGGCTTATGTATTTAAACCACATTTTGTTTAATTACTCTTTCATTGAATAATATTTGGGTTGTTTCCAGGACAGAGACAACACATTTTTTTCTGCTAAACTCCTTGTGAAGGAAATAAAAAGATAAGCTACGAACTCATAAAAAATATTTGCAAGCCACATACATAACAAAGAACTTGTTATCTAAAATATATAAAGAATTCTCAAAATTCAGTAATAAAAAACAAACAAGACCATTAGAAAATAAGCAAAAACATGATGAGACATTTCACTCAAGAAGAAATACAGATGCCAAATGAATATATGAAAAAATATTCAACATTATTAGTCATTAGGGACACATGAATTAAAACCATAATGAGATATCACTCCATATCCAGTAGAATGTTTAAAGTTTACAAAAAATGGTAAGAATACTAAACACTGGTGACGATGTGGAGAAACTAACCCACCCATTTATCATTGATGAGATGCAAAATGATACAGCTACTCTGTATCTGGAAAAGATCACGGCAGTTAACTTACAAAACTAAACATGCATTTACCATATGACCTAGAAATTGTACTCTTGGGCATTTATTTTAGAGAAATAAAAACTCAAGTTCATACAAAATCGTATGCATGAATGTATACAGCAGCTTTATTCATCATAGCCAAGAATAAAGGAATTGTTTAAAGGGCATAGACTTAATGGGCAAAATAGGTAGATTTACTGTGAAGCTAATGAAGCACACACTTTCAGGGCCCCTCTTCAATTGCAAAGGCGCCTTTCAAGGCTCTGGGAGGGACTCTAGCAATGTCCTCATGGGGTCGTATATTTTCCGTAGGATTTGCAAGTAAGCCTTTTGAACCATAATTAGTTGATTGCTGTGTATTTCTGCTCTTCTTCAGCACAATGTATCTTGCACTGGATGGTGATTATGGTCATTTTTAAGTAAAGTGAAGTTTATTTAGGTGCACATTAAGTTTTTGTTTAGAAGGATATTTACGTTGTATGCAATCACTTCTGCGAATGGGTATATTATTGCAAGCTATCCTATTGTTGGTTATGGTTCCAGGAATACTGCTACTCACTTTACCAACACAGAAGATATGACAATGCAAATACTCAGAGTCAGAGATTATGTTGTGATAAGATTGTTTCCTATGGTACCAGTCTTCAGTGCATTCAAGTAATGCAGGAGAAGAGTTAGAATATACAAAGCCAGAAACTAATGTTTGAAAAATTGTTCCAAACATCATATATCTAAAACTGTAAATGAATAATTTGGTGTCATATAAACCATATATGTATGTATTTCCTTTGTGATGAGAAATTTATAAACTAAGGTTTATAAAATTTCTTATGCTTGTAAGACACAGACCATTTTATAAAGTTTATAATGTCAATTATGTCTGTGTGTAAAGTCACATGTTTTATACATCTCAGCTCAAAAAAAGAAAGAAAACTACGTAATCATTTTCAGTCTTAGAAAAAAGACTGAAATTCTTTTCTATTTTTTCCAAAGAAAATGATGTTACAAAATTGTTCTCATATAAAGAGACAATCAATATGCAGCCAGAAAAACTATAAAATAAAAATATTATAGAGTTGGGTCAGGCTATTCATCAATTGAAATATATTTTGTTAAAATGTGATATTTCTGTTTTTTTTTATTTTTATGATTTATTTTCTTATTCAAAGTAAGTACTCACTTTTGTATCAAATTTTATATTCATAGTTTTGCCCTCATTTTCTTAAGAGAGTACTGAAAATTACATAAACTAGCTCTCATGACACCTATATCTGTCCCCAGACAAGAGAAGAGAATAGAATCAGGAATAAAATTTGGAAGCAGGAAAGCAGATGGATGAGTGGTTGCTAACTTAGCAAACCAGGTGTCCTTGCAAACAGTAAGGGGTCCTCAAGCTTAAGCTAAAACCTAAGCTGGTGGTAACGGAAGCATAGAGGCATATATAGAACCCCAGAGAGGCTTGAATCATTCAAAAACAGAGATATCAAGCTGAAACAAGAAAGATTGATCAACATCTTTTTAAGAAGAACTAAGTGTTGATAATGTTATATAATCACTGAGCATCAATTTTGTGCACAATTGTTATATTCCCTCAATTCATTGAGAAAATAAAAATTAAGTATTTTTGAAGAGTGAAATGGGGGTATAAGTTATATTTTAATTGTCCATAATAAAAAAATTATATTTCTACTGTAAAATTACACTTTTTTTTTTTTTACCCATTTGACACCCTTTTAACATTTTTTTGTATGGTAGGTATGCTGGCGATAAATTTCATCCATTTTTGTTTGTTAGACAAAGTATTTCTTCTTCACTTTTGAAGGATACTCATTGGATATAGAATTCTAGGCAAGTGTCTTTTTATTGTTGTCATTTTTCAACACTTTAAACATTCTAATCTATTTATTGCAGTTTGCATTGTTTCTGAGAAGTCCACAGCAATTCTCATCCTCATCCTTCTGTAGGTAAAGTGATTCCCTCCACCACTACCTGGGTTTTCTCAAAAATTTTCCTCTATTTTTGATTTTTCTGCAGTTTGAATATGAAATACCCAGATGTATGTGTCCTGATAGTTTTCTTCTTGGTGTTTTCTGAGCTTCCTAGATTGGTGGCTTGGTGTTGGTCATAAATTTTGGAAAATTCTTGGTCACTTTTACTATATATATATATATATATATATATTGATCCATTCTCTTTTTCTTCTCTCTGGTATTCTAATTACATGTATGTAATACTTTTGAAGTTATCTTACAGGTCTTGGATGTTACATTCTGAGTTTTTTTAATTCTTTATTTCTTTTTCTTTGTATTTCAGCTTGGGAAATTTTTATTTATTGAATGTTAAGCTCATTGATTCTTTTCTCAGCTCTTTTTGGTCTACTAATAAGCCTCTAAAGGCATTCTTCATTTCTATCAAATGTTTTTTTGCATTTAATTTTTATTCTTTCTAGAGTTTATGTCTCTCCAATACTCATCTCTTCTTGCATGTTATTTATTTTTTCCATATTCCATCCTCTACCCTTATATATTAATCTTAGTTATTTTAAATTCCCTGTGAGATCATTCTAACATCTGTGCCATATCTGAGTTTAGTTCTGATGTTTTCTTTGTCTTTCTAGATTGTGTTTTTCTTGTGTTTTGCTTGCCCTCTAATTTTTTGTTGAAAGCCAGACATGGTATGTTGGGTAATAAAAACTGAGGTAAATTGGCCTCTGGTGTGAGGTTTTATGTTAGTTTGCTAAGAGTTAAACTGTGCTTAATGTTTGAATTAACAGTAGGTACTGGTGGCTTTGGATTCTTCTACTTTTTTTTTGTTTTTGAGTCCCCTTTTATGTTTGGCCCCCATCAATACTCCCACTCGGAGTTTGTATCTTTTAGTTCTATGTCTGTGGCCCCTAAGAGTTTCTTTCTCTCAGATTAGACCATACTCAGCCTCCAGGAATTTGTCAAAGTTGCCATTTAAGTGTTCCTACCAGTTTATAGCTCCAGAGGCATCTGCTTTTGGTAAACAAATCTCAGCTGTGACTCTCTGGATTTTAGATTTTGGGAGCCAATTTGTCCTGTGACCTCAGTTCTCTGAAGAGTTCAAGAAAAGTTATTGATTTTTAGTTTGTTCAGCCTTATCTTGTTGTAAGAGGTCTTTATATGTCACAGCTGAAACTGGAAGTGTTCTAACAGTCGAGATGTTTTAATAGATATTGGCAAGTTGCCTTTTATTTTTTTCACCAATTTACATTCCCAATTTCAATAATTTACATTATATCAATAATGTATGCAATGACTTAAATATGTTTAAATATCTTGACATTTACACTTACTAGTATTTGACCTCAAGACTGTGAGCTAAACCCTGAGAGTAAATATTGGAGAAAGTCTTAAAATGTAAATGTATACTTGTTATGTATTCACATATCTTATTAAATTCTATTATAATGGCGATAATTGTCTATTTTGATTTCCAGAGTCTCCTTAGTTTGACCAAAGAAGGAGAAAGTAGAAATGGGATGGGTTGTGCTCTAATGTATTATAAGTTAAGAATTCTTAGTTTTAAAAAAAAGTATAGGCAAGAATACTGATTTTGCCAAGGGTTTACATGTATTTGGACTTATACATACAAAATGTGTCAGAATTTTCCATAAGTTAAGGAATCAAACTAGAAATTTCTGACCTTGATCTGTCTCTAGGAGGGAGCAGCTCAGCTATTGTGTACACACAGCTGACGTCTACACAGGAAGTAACCATTGATAGTTTCAAACCCTGCCTCTTTTTTCTTTTTTAAAACAGACATATTCTCCATTAGGATTTCTCTTCATTTCCTTGATTATTGCCAGGAAAGTTGTGAGTGCTTTTTCCCTATCTATCCTTCTGTGTAGAGATGATGAAACAGCAATGAGTAGTTTTTTCTCTTTCCCATACGAATGCTATTTTTCCATAAATGCTTTTTCTGTGAGTGGAAAATACACTTCACAATCTGGTAAATGTTTTTTTAGACAGCAAATGGCAAAATTCTAGCAAACCAATGATCTTTCTGTTTACCATAATCCTTCAACCATTATTTTATCTCACTGAAAATTTTATCCTGAAAATAGTTAATCTTTGGTGTAAACTGGAATGAATAAAAAGAAAGGTCTGATATATCTTTCAGGGTCAAAATACAAAAAAAAAAAGGAGCTAAATGATTTTGAATAATCAAGTTATCTTAACTCAAGTTGAATGTATTCAAAAAGTCAAAGAAGTGAAGACTGTTCTAAATAGGCTACTTAATTATTAAGAGCCACAGTGTCATTTGTTCATTTACTCTGGTACAAATGTCTACTAATGATAAATGAATTTTATATTCTAAGCAATATCAAAAGGCTCTTCATCCTTGTAAATGCTAAGTTATGGAAAGAAAATTAAATATGGATCAAAGCCAAAACTTTTTACAGTTTCATTAAGTTCTGTGCTCATAAGAGATTGTCAACCACAATAAAATGTGACTTAACTAAATGTTATAATTTAATGACATGGAGGATGAAAAAAATTTTAAAAATCATACTAGATTTCTGAGGTTGGGACAAACTGAAAAACATATTTTCACATTTACATGATAATATTGCTATAAGCAATATTGAAAATTATCTAATATTCAGTTATTTTTAAAAAATAATTCAGGTTTAACCCTCTCTGACCATTGAAGTATATCTATCTTGCAGTTTAAAGAGTCATCCAACAAAATTAAAACTTTTAACTTTCATCTGGATACTGATCTAATTCTTTTAGACACTCACTACCTTGTGCTAAAAGCAATTTTAGAACCCAAGGATTTGAAGTAAATATACCTTGTTTTTTATAAGAGATCATACAGCCAATAAAAGTAAATTTAAAAACCAAAATGAAAACTTACTATGTGAACATAAGGGCTTTCACTTTCAAATCTCTTTGCTTCTGTTTTAACAGTTTCTGAGTGGGAGAATGTACTGAAATCGCCCACTTTCCAGCTCACTTTCTAAACCAGCATCCTAGGATTAGAAGATTTTTTTTTCCATGTACAAATAGGCAATGTTTAAAAAATATATCTTCTACATTCAATTATCAGGAACTACCCTTGTTCTATTGTCTTTCCTTAAGTCAACAAGAAGTTTCTCATGCAACTAAATGCTATGTTTCAACGTTTATTTGTCTCATCAAAACTGTGGCAACTATAATTTATATGTCTTCTCTTTTTTCTTGGTTTGGGTTGAAAATATTATTCCAAAGAAAGCTTTCAATCCTAAAACTTTAAAACATTTTTATCATGAGAGAAATAATACCAGGAATAATGGTGCCATTTAGATGAATAGTCCTGTCAAATGAACATTAACCCTAAGCTTTGACAAGAGTCTTACTGATGAGAATCTAGTCAATTTCATGCTGACTTGTAGACTAAAATTTAGTTTCAGAATTTACGGATTGGAGATAAACTACTTTCAATAAGTGGTATGTCAACTTTTGTCTGTGGGCTACATCAGAGATTGATTTTGTTCTGAGAAGACTAGGAACAAGTGTAGGAAATGAGATGGAATGGGGAAAGAGAAGTGGAAAATAGAGTTTAATTTTTTACTATTGAAAGAATGGGCATTTCATATTGATGATCTACTCTCAGACGCCAAAGATAGGAAGTATTTGCAGTCACAACCAACCCATGTACCAGTAAATTATTTTGGTGCTTTGTCAAGCACATATGTAGTAGGCTATTGACTCTTTCTGGAGGTCTCCTTTCCTTTATCTTGATTAATCTGACTATATTTAAGTTTCTCCAAAAAATGTGACATTGTTCAGAACCAGTGTTTCATTTTATTTGCCCTCTTTTTACTGAGTTTGCTTTTTTGAGCTCCTGTAGTGGCTTACTGCAACAATGTGGACATAAAGAAGTCTTTATAGTTCAGTAGTCTGTTTTTTGAAAATGTGTTATTTCTAGCCTGTTTAATTCTATCAAAAACAGCATCTTTTGGTGTGTTGAAATAGGGTTCAAAATAGAATAATGAGAAAGAACTCAAGCTCCAATGTAAAAAATCATAGGGTCGTGTCTCATCTCTACTGCTTTATAGATGAGTGTTCTTAGCAAAGTATTTTTATTCTGAGTCCTTTTCTCATTGGAAAGTGTGTATAATAATAGAACTTACTTCATAGGTTTTGAGTCAATGTTAAATTAGTTCCTCCCTGAATAGTGCATGGGATATAATAAACACTCAGTGAATCTTATCATACAAAAAAGGCTGAGCAAATGACATTGCAAATCTACTTTAACTGGAAAGATGAATATAGTATCCATATCTTGTTTAAAAGAATTCCTTGAAAATGTGCTGAGGAGTTTAAGATCAGTTGATATGCATCTTAGAATTTATGTGCTAAGTTTGCAGCTTTGTGAATTTAAGCTATAATTAGAGGACATAGAAGAGTAGCCAACTTTAATTCTGATAGGTAATAAAGCCTAAACATAATCTCTTAGACCTAAGGCATGAGATATACTTGTTCTTAAGACCAGTATTTTTAACACCAGTCATTATTAATTAGTTTAAATATTAAAGCTGGATTGCATGCCAGGGACAGTTCCTGCCACTCAAGTAAAGTGCTAAGGCTTTTATCGAACAAGACCCAGTAAGAGATGATTCATTTTTATGAACTTGTTTTTTACGGGCTGACTTAATATAACAGATCTTTCAGAAGCTTCTCTTGGCCTTTTGACTACACATTGTAACTCAAAAAAAGAAAAAAAGCTAAGGGAGCAATAATTATTTTCTAACCATTATTCCTTGCTAATTTTGAGTGAACTCACATTTCTACAATAAATTATAACTTAGAATTTAAAAGATGTGTGCTAAGTGATGTCAGTATTGCTCAAGTTATTAGGCTCAATGCTCCAGTTTCATTCATTCTAAGATCCTAGAGTTGCATGATCTAGTCATGTAAGGCCAAAGTAGGTTAGTCTTTTTTTTTTTTTATAGCAATAGTTCATTCATTTGTTATCCTTTGTTTGTTTATGACTATCCAACAATGCTCTGACCCAGTCCTTGACATTTAATTCTGCGGGTCAGCAGATGACATAAAAAGAAATTAAACACTAAGTTGTAAATTGACTCTTTGTTAATGACTGGTAGAAATTTTTATAGAAAAGTGACAGTAAAAACAACTGTTTAAAATAATGTGTGTGAATTATGCATGATTTTCAACAATTCATTCTCTCCTTTTTTCTCTTTTATAATTGATTATCAAGATTTGCTATAAATAACTCTCCAGATGCAGAGCCTAAAACTGCCAATCATCATTTTCTGCAGTGTCTTTTATGAGTTCCTGGATTAGTGCCTTTCTATTTTTTTCTTTTTTTGGTAAGAAAATTTGTCCAGCACACTTTATGATGGGTATTTCAATGTTAACAATTTTCTCAGAACTTTTCTTTTTGTAGCTTAACATCTACAAAGTCATAGATATTAGTTGACATCCAAAAAAGCTGCATAAGAGATTGATATTATTACCATGAAATTTCTTCAAAATGAGTCATATTCCAAAGTAGTATTTCTCAAAATGGTGCTGTTGCAATTCAAAAGAAGCAAAAGAAACAATCTTTATATACATCTATGATCTATGAAATGCCCAGTGACCCAATGTCTTGCAATCATATTGAATACCCAAGGGTAATATTTAACCTATTCTCTCTTGCACTGTTTATTCCATCTTGCTTCCTGATTGATAATGAAGGCTTCTGGACTTGAACTTCTCCTGCCAAAATGAAAAAGAGACAATGAACTTGCTCTATGGGTCATTGTTGTAAGACCTTGAATAAATAAGGTTAAAATGGATAATTGTTGTTAAAATATTAGCTCAAATTATTTCAGTCTTTATCTCTAATTTAATAAAAAGTCTTAGATTCAGGCAGCTAAATTATTTCTCCAAGTATGTATATATTTTTTTCTGCAGTTGGTTAACCTCACTACCTAGTTTCTATGAGGCTGAGTTATAAAATGCATTGTCATTAGTCTTATTGCCTATTTTCTATGAGGCTGGGGTTTTAAGTTGGGAGAGATCCCAAAAGGTTTTCTGAAATAGCTCTATGGTCAAAATAAATAATTATGGAAGGAGCAGTTTCTCTAGACAATAGTTAAGAGAGTTGAGAATATTAGTCCATTGCTCCCAGGACTGGCTTCAAGGGCATGCAAACTGTGCAGTCATGCAGGTACATAGGAAGGCCTTTAATGCACTGTTATTACCATTTTAAGATTCTTAATAGTTTTATCCTCAAGTCATGTTTTTTTTAAGTGTATTCAAATAGGACAATGGAACATGTGCACAAGCAGAGAAGACATAGACAATATGCATGATTGCTGTGATGATTCTTTGTTGCCCCATTCTCATAGTGTTCACCATGGCCCAGGAACACAATATTTAGGTGGACCCATAATGCTTGGGAGTTCAATGAGACTGAATAAGAGCCGGGGG
This sequence comes from Macroglossus sobrinus, assembly GCA_004027375.1. Lineage (NCBI taxonomy): Eukaryota > Metazoa > Chordata > Mammalia > Chiroptera > Pteropodidae > Macroglossus > Macroglossus sobrinus. The sequence continues at coordinate 226,614 of PVKZ01002116.1, forward strand.
GGGGGGCAGTAGTTGGATGGTCTGACAACCCTGAGATGCCATGCTTTCCTTTTGAATGAGAATTTGCTTCAAATGCAGATAGAAGACAATGGAGTTCTAAGAAACACAAACTCTATCATATCCTTTCTTACTCATGTTACTTTCCTGTATTAACCAAGCACATATGCTAGCAATTATGACATAAGAGAAAGAGTGAGTAATCATAATTACTTTTCCTTTAAGTTCTTCCTTACCCATCAGTAAACTGAAGGTAGAGAGTGTTGGTAGAAAATACTTATATTGAGAAGTGAAATAAAAAGTTATTATTTTGCAGCATTTCCACTGGTAACAGAATACATATGCATGTGTAAGTTATAAAACACAAATTGTATAATTTTGATGATTCTATATACAATCTAAATGCTTTTATATTTGTATTTAAGACTAGCATGCACAACATAAAGATGAGTGGTAAAATTCAGAATAATAACTTCGATTTTACTTTTTCTTCATTTATAACAATATTAAATAAAAATCAAACAAACAAAAAAATGCCATGACAAGTCAAGAGAAAGATTACGGAAGGAAAAAGCTTTATATTGTAGTACCTGTAATAGCATGTTATTTTCTTCTTTTTGAATAAGAGGTTCTACAGTTTTACTTTGTTCTGGGTCCTACAAATTATATAGCTGGTCTTGGTTTCTCCAATCTGCCTGCTTATGACCTTGCCATTTAGAGTTTGGGATTGGGAAGAATGCCAGAGGAAATGAGGAACTCCCATGGACTCTCCTCTTTATTGTTTTAATAAAGGCCTTTCTTGCTTTACTCTGAAATTATTTTGATAATAGTAGTTTATATCAATTTTCTAACCAAAAAAAAATGGTCCCAATATCACTCCTTTTTTTTTCCTCTTTTTCTAAACACACATGGCTCTTGGTTAAACTCAACTAACCTTTGCTATCATTACTTCCTATAGAGCAAGTTCAAGGGTGTGTATTCAATCACCTACCTTCAAAACCATGTCCTTTCCATTCCATTTTTAATCCCGTAATTTGAGGTCACTAAAAAAAATTTTACACATATACTGCAGAGTTTGATTTTCTCTCTCTATCTTTTTTCTTGTGTTCTGTTTTCTTTCTTATTTATTCTTAGGTGCACAGAATTGCAGTCAGGATCCAGGCCTTTGTAGAGGTCCTGTTGGTTGCTTCTAAGAAAAATAAATGAGTTACATTGGTAATGCTCTTTAAAGTTTTCCTAAAAGAAGTCATAACTAACTTGTCAAGGTGTCATAACCAATTGGCAAAGAAGCCAATAATGTTTTACTCCTGGCTTTGACTCTAGCTGTCTTTCATCAGCTTTAAATAAATCTTTTGATTTTAGCATAACCTCAGACTTACCTTTTTAGTATCTTTAACATCTAACTTCACATTACCTGATTTCTAGAATCCTAGTATCAGAAAGTATTAAGACCCAAATCTTGTTCTGATTTCCTTTATCTATATTCTAATGGAAGCTTTGAAATCTCAGGGTAGTTTTCATGCCTGGCGCCTGCAGATGTGCCCTGCCCCATTTCTGCCTGACTCTTAACATTTCAGAAATACGATTACTTATAGTTCTTCAAATGTGTCTTGTGTTTCAGGCTTCCTTACTTTCTCACGTTAGTTCTTCTGTCTAGAATCTCCTTCCCTATTTTCTTCCCCTACACAATTGTTTTTCAAGCTTTAAGTATTATCTCGACATTACCTCCTCTGGAAGCTTTTCCTGTTCCTTCACAAGGTGAGTTAGAGTCCTAGTTAGAGCTCATGCTATCCTGAGAATGGCTCTACTCAGCATCTACTATATTATATCAATTCAACTGTTTATATGATTGTGATGTCCTGGAGGGCAGAAATAAATCTTTTTATTTGCTGTAAGTTATATTGTCCTAGGCATATAGCAGATATTCAGCACTTTTATTTATTTGTTTGTTTGTTTGTTTTAGCCTAAATTAAAATGAGCTGCATTAGATGTGCTTTATTCTAATATCTCTTCTGGACATTATTTATGTGGTCCTAACCCAGAGAACACGAACATAAGTATATAAATGATATGCACGAGCATTATTCTTCTAGAATATTTAAAGTTGTAGAATCTTAGAATTGAAAAGAACCCCAGAACATCCCACTGCAATTCAATGCAGGAATCTTTTTTACAAAGTTTAGTCCACAAGTTATTCATTTTATCCATCATTCAATTTCTTTTTTTTCTTTTCTTTTCTTTTTTTTTTTTTAACTAGGTTATGGGAGAAGGGGATGGTTGGGGAAGAATTAATTTCACACATTTTCTTTCTACCTAAAGCCAATTGCTAAAATAAATTCTTTTTTTCTAGAAGCCTGTTGCATTCAGAGATGAGCTACTCAAGTCAAGAGAACCACCATCAGAAACTTTTGCTACGCCTAGCTTTGGACAAATCCAGGAATATCTCAAAGAAGACTCTGCAAAATTTTCAGGTATTCAAGAATGGTGTTATTAGCTCAGCTTGAGATAAGCCTTTCAGAGAACAGTTTCTGGTCCTCTTCATGGGGTTTAGCTAGGATTTTGATTTCTTGGTACTTCTTTGATTCTTTCCTGGTTATCGTTTTTATCAGCGTCCTACGTCAGTTATAAGATTGACGTGTGTTCTTTTTAGACTAGAACAAGTACACTGAATTCCAAGAAACAACTTCTAATTTTTCCAAGTTTTCCAGTATCAGTATCTCCTTATATAGGTCACATCTACCTTCATATAAACACATAGTTATATGTAAGATTTTAACCCTTTGGTAGTGGTGAAAGCCAACTTTGATGGGCAGATCGAAGACTGGTCACTTATCCATATGTCTAGGGGACCTGACTTAATGAACAGGGCTTGGACCAGGAACCAGACATGTGAGTTTTCCTTAATGTACTGTTGCCAGATCTTTCTGAGATTCCATAAAGGGTTTCTAACCTTATTCTGTCTCTCTACAGCAGTTCCTTTACTGCTGAAGTAGACGATGCCTTCCTTACTTTGTCAGCTTATTTTATGTTAGAAGAAAAGAAAAAAATAGTTAAAAATATATATCTAGAGTTAAAAGTGCCATGGAAGTAAAAAAGTTTTATTTTTCCTTACTAAGAATTAATTAGTTAAGTCCCCTTGTATTATAGTCTGGTTAGCCCAGTGGTAAATGGAAGGAAGTGTCTAGCAAAAAAAAAGATGGACTAAACAGTGTTGAGTTGTTTCTCTATGTACTAATTTAGACCTCTCCTTAATCAGAGAGACCCTTTGTTGGATCCAGAATGTTTTTCCCTGTAAAGAAGATAAATTGCTAAATTATAAAAGAAGGACAATGGGATAGAAAAACTTCTCACCTATGATTTGACACTGTAGATTACTTCTCCATTTTTGCCCTTTAAGAGCCAGAATTATCCCCACAATGACTAGTGGAGCCCAACTTGCTTCTGGGTAGGTTCTATTTGGCCCACAGCACTAGACCTATTTAAGTACCACCATGTGTGACCTGTGGCATTGTGCCCACTATAATGACTAAAGCAACAAATGCTTATAGCTCCTGAGGTCACCAAACACACATATGCTGCCCAGGGGTCATCGGGGCAGCTATGGGTACCTCCTCTAATATAGCTAGTGCTGTATCAGTGAGCCAGAGTGGCGGAGGCTTTCATTTTTTTTTTTTATTTTTAATGTTCCTTCTAGGCTCCAGACACACTGGAGACATCTTGACACAAGAATGCTTTGCCCAGCACAATGGGATGCCCTTTACCTAGTTAACAAGTGAGTCTCAGAAAGGTGCTGCCTTCCCCCCAGAACAAACAACGGAAATGCATCAGGAGAGCTCAGCTGCAGACAGAATGCACATCGTGAAGCAGGAGCCACCATAGGATTCCTCAGATGAAAGCCGATTTCAATGAACATTGTGTTTCAGAGCCTGCTTCCTCTTGCTCTGTAAGAGCTGCAGAAGGAACATCCCACTTGCGTCTGCTGACACAAAAGAATGCTGTGGCTGGGAGATCTTATCAAGCCTTCCTGTGCCACAGTAACAGAGCTCCAGTTGTGTCTTGTAAGAATTACTCATTGTTTCATGGGGATGACTGGCTCCTTTGGGTGGGATCTGATGGCATCTCATGGAGTGAAGGTAGGCGGTGCTGGGAGGTCAGCCAGCCATGTGACCCAGCTTACTGGCTTCAGGGAAGTCAGATAGAGGAGCAAACTTTACCAGGTCTATTGAATAGCTAAACATTTAAAGTATTGAAATATGCATATGCTGTTTACTTACTAGTATCTTCAACTTTACAAATTAAGATCAAAAAATAAAAGTGATGATCAAGGTTTCTCTTTTGGTAGAAGCTATTTCTTCTCTTTTAATCAATTCATCTAAAACTGTCTAATTCTGATAAGATAGAAAAGAATAAGGAAAATTGTTTTAAAAAAAGAAATTTATTGGTTTAAAACCATCTCTCGAGAATTTATATGATAATAAATAAAAACTTAACATTTATGAGATAAACCTGAGAAACATACTTGTTCTATGAGACTGAAGTTCAGATTTAATATCATCACATTTATATTCAACATTGTAAGTTAATAACGTTGGATTAATTAAATTTGGCCATTTCTAAGTAGTCTTCTTTGCTTAAAAAATTCATGGCTTCTCGCTTTGGGCCTTTTCTAACAGAGAAAATCGATAGTTACCTGTTTATCTATATAAACAGTAGAGTTAGGATTTTCTTCTCTTTCCTCTTCTCCTTTGTAAAGGCTTGCTGCAGTAATTAGTACATATAGGAAATATATAACTGTCAGTAAAACATGCCAAGAAAAAAAAAGGTGGCCATGAGTTTTCTAAAGGGACAATGCTTGATATTAACATTTTTAATCCCTTCCTTCTAAATCTCCATGTAGTACTCTCTGAAATCCCTTTTGCCCTAAATGTACCCATATTCAGTTATTTCAACAACAAAAACAATTCTTCTCCTTTTGAAGACCAAGATGTTACAAAAACACTATCTGTTTTTAATATATTTATTTTTGAAATTATCAAATGTTATAATTAGTGGTGTATAAATTTGTTTTCCCACAGTGAACTGTGAACATCTTGAGAAAAGGAGTTGGGTCATATTGATCTTCTTGTCCCCATTGCCAATCACATCTTATACAATGTACATACCAGTGTTTACTAAATATTTATTGGATGGATGGATGGATGGATGGATGGGCAGATGGCTAGCTGGCTATGCCGCAGTGCTCACAGTTACAAATGGATATTTGATTCAGCTTGTCTGCATGGTTCTTGGCATAATCATACTTGTCAATTCTATGTACTCTTAGGTACATAGAATGAAGAGATTTTCAAAATCACAAAGTCCAAATTTTTCAGTTTATTGTTGAGGAAATGAGACTCAAAGAGAGAATCTGATTTAATCATAGCCCCACAGTTAATAAGCAAGTGTCAGATCTGAGTTAAAATCCAGATCTATTGCTTTTCTGTCAAATACCCACTACATTATGTTGCTTTCCATGACTCACATTTGGAGGCTTTAAGGGACCCTGTGGAACAATCTGTCACTCCTGACTTATCTGAGCAATGTGACAGAAAACTGGGCTATAGAAAACAAGGGGAAAGAAACCTCTCTGGGGCTGCTGAATTGATATGTGGATGGTGCTGTAGAAAGATAAGAATGAGAATGACTCATCTTTATTTAGTATGATTCCATGTTTCTCTCAGAAGATGCTGCACTAAAAATTCAGTGGGTGGTGTCCCATTCCCTCCCTAGTCCCTTAGATAACCGTAAGAGATGGCAAAGTCCAGCCCTACTGCCCTTGACAATATTTCTGTTTTACCCAGAGTCCAGATTTTCAAAGCTTTTTCCAAAGAAACGTCCACTCATCGTGAGGCTGATGTAATGATGCTGCCTCTGGTCTTTCTGCTATCATGAAAGGCTCTCTGCATATCATTTCTGATGGCCTGGATTTCTGCTTTTCTGAATTATGCCCAGTCACACTACATCTAAATGCTGTTCATTAAGAAGTTAGCCTTTTAGATTAAACTATTTTAGAATAGACACATAACAGCACAGATGAATCTCAAAACAATTATGCTGAGTGAAATAAGCCAGACAAAACAGAACACATAGTTTATGATTTCATTTACACAAAACTCTAGAAAATGCTAACTATTCTAGGGTAGAGAAAGCACATTAGTGGTTTCCTTCAAGGTGGGAAGGAGAGGCCAGGGAATGGGGGTTTAAAAAAAGGAAGAAGTAAACTTTTGAGGGTGATGAATATTTCCATTCATCTGGTTATAGTGATGGTTTCGTAGGTGTATGCATATGTCAAAACTGACCAAATTATACAATTTAAGTATATGCAGTTTACTTTATGTCTATTATACCCAAATAAAACTGATATTTTTAAAGAATGCAAGCTTTTAAATTTTAACCAAAATACTGTATTAGTCAGGGTTCAATGACAGAAGCACAAACATTAGGATGTGAATATCTATATGTCATATTGTTATAGAAGTTTGAACTTATATAACTGTGGGGTATGTTTAAGTCATGTCTGTAAGATTGTCCTCACATCTGATACTGGAGCTTGAAGTCCAAACACAGGCCATGAGGAAGAGTCAGGACAAGCTGGAACCCACAGGCACAAGCTATAGCTCACAAGGACAGACTGAAACTGGTCTCAGTTCTTAACACCTCTGAAGAAGGAGAGTCCTTCATCACAGAGCTAAACACACATACCTGGCACAGGAGGTGGAGCGGCTGGAGGAGGATCAGAGGGGAGGTGGAGAAAGTATAGACCCAACTGCTGCCTTATGCAGGAGACAAGACAGCAGGAAAGAGACAACATATTTAAGCACAAAAATGGCTGCTGCTTCATTTTCCCCTGCAAATTTTGCAAAGATTGTTTCCTCTGGCCCACCCTAACCAGAAACATACAGGAAAGGGAATTCTGGGAAATATAGTTCAGCTTACTCAAGTTCACTCATTACAAAGTCACTCCTTGACACCTTGACACTCATCTCTATAAATCATACCTAATTATTGAATAAAGGTAATAACAGAGTCACTTCTCCACCTAACATGAAGCATCTATCTCAAGTAAAATCCAAAACACATTAATCTTTCCCTAAAAGAGGATCCAAAGTTCTTGTTTAGGCTTTGGGTGATGTTCATTCTTGGTGTAATTTTGACTAACTCACACTTTCCCTTTGTTATCCTATAATTTACGTACTGGGTACGAAGTTAACTACTATTATTAACATATCTTGTATTAGAGGATAAGGGGATAATAAAAAGGACAAATACAAAAATAATTGCTTAAAACATATATGTAAATATATATTTATATGCATATATTCATATATATAACTATATATAGTCATATCATAAGGAAGAAATACTCATAACTATTATAGTACTTGTATCTGCAACTGGTTATGTGGTCATAGTTGGTATTTATAACTACCTTGTTCACTACCCATTCTATGTTGCCTTTATCTTTTGCAAAAACTTTAGCTAGCTGTGGATCTTTGCCTGGTAGGATAAACCAAATCAAATCTTCTTTTCTGACAGGTCTGGGTTATTAATAGTCCTGCTAATTGAGTTGATATAGCTTAATCATTGGATATGAGGATCCCTAGAGGATCTTTTACCCAGTTTTAATCACTCCTTTCTTTGCCCATTGATTCAGTGGCATGAGTCAAAGTGTCCAGAACATACTAGTTCAATAGAATCATTGTTGGGGGTCCCCTGGTAGAAGTATTCCTCCCTTTGGAACTAAGACTTCTAGGCAAGCAAGGTTTAATGTCCTAAGGATGTGAAGAAAAGTTAAATGGGTCACTACGGATAATAGTGAAAGGAGCCTTTCCCATAACCCCCTCTTGTTCCCAAACCTCTGATATTGGAGAAAGACATATATTAATTTTATACTGATTTAGAGCATACTTTGCATCCTGAATGACTGACCATAACTGAATCTTCTAAAGACCATTCCACCATTCCATCAAGGCAGCTGCTTCACAATAGAAAACATGGTAAGACTAGTGAAATACATGAGCCAATTACTACACTTCATTTGCTATGAAATAAGTTTCTTGGACAGAAGTGATATTGTGTGAAATACCATGATAGTGAATAAGTCATTTTGTACATGGTTTCAGTGATGGTTTTGGCAAGAGTACTGTGTGCAGAAAAGGCAAATCTGTATACCTAATGCCAAGGCTAATAAGACCTTGAAAGGACAGATGCCCAGAAGTACAAGTCAACACTACTTTATGAGTCATGGTTAAAATCACTGTCCATGAGAGAAGTTATTTGATCTAACGTAATCAACTTGTCAATAGGTGGCTAGCCAGTAGCTGGACATGGTGCCATGTCAGGAGCTTAGTGCTGATCTCTCCTGTGAGCAGATTTTGCACTCTGCTGTCTATAGCCAGACTGGCTTTTGAAAATAAAAGTCTATATTGCTCTGTTATGCGTAACTTCTGTCTTTGTCACCATGGTCACTATTCTTGAGCCAATTGAGTAATGACAGGAATTGCTAGAGAAGGGGCTGGCTGATGTCCATAGAATGTCTCATCCAATTCACCTGATTATTAAAATATTCCTTCATTGAGTTCGTCTTTGGTGATCACTCACATAGAACACAAATATCTTCACGTACCACACCCATTTTGAAAGTCTGTCAACCTACCTTTCTGCCAAATTTCTATCACCAATTTTTCAATCAGGTTATTTCCAAATTTCTGACATTCTAACCAAATATTAACCATGGCCCATAAATTAGTGTTGACTTGTACTTCTGGACATCTGTCTTTTCAAGCAAAATAGATAATCAGGTGCACTGCTCAAAGTTCTGTATGCTGAGAGAATTTCCCTTCACCACTGTCTTTCGGGGCTGTACAATAGTGGGGCTGCTTTGCTTCAGCTGTCCATTTTATTTTTAATTGTCTACTTTTGAGTGGCATCTGCTGTGTTAAGACTAAGATCGAGTGTTTTCTTCCTCCGTCACATGGTTACAGGGAGTTTCTCAAGAGGCCATAAGGGCCGGTTGAGAGAATACAGTGTGTCAGTAGTAGAAACCATGGACATGTGGTCCACTTGCTCATGTAACATACTTGTGCCTTCAGGTTCTGCTCAAGCCCAGTTTTGTATATATTACTCCCATTTGAGAATGAAGTACTTCTGTGCATACTCAACTTTACAGCTCTATCAGATGAGACCTAATACCTAGTAATAGGCAGCTCGTGTCATATGGTAACTTGGTGACTCATGGCCAAGCCTTCAATTTCTACTCACACCCAGTAGAAAAAAAAAAAGAAAGAAAAGAAAAAAGGAAAAAAAAAAAACTTTTTCTTAAAAGAATAGTTACCCACAGAGAATTGCAAGGCTTTATTCTAAAATACTGAGGAACCACACTGTGATTCACCTATAGGAGCCTGAAAAAGACTTAAAACAGCATCTTTATCACTAAAATGTTAAGCGCTATTGAGGCTTCTGGATTATATAGTCCAAGTGGCAGAGCTGCTTGCACAGCAGCCTGGACTTTCTCTCATTCTGGGTCTCACTTATAATTGCTAGCTTTTTCAGGTCACTCAGTAAATGGGGTCCTCGATTTTTTATGAGATTTATTTCCAACCCTCTGGCATGCAAATGCCTTATCACTATCTAGAACAGTTGCTACTTCCTGTTTAGTAAGTGCAGGAATCAGAGAAGTTGAAGGAGGACCCAGAGGAAGATGAAACAGTTACAAGCCTGGACACTACCTCATACCAGTGAAGCAGACCAACAAAGAAACAACAGTATGTGTGAACTCAAATATGGCTGCTACTTCACTTCTACTTTTCATATCTCTCCCAAGAATCTTTCTTATAGCATACCTTACCAGAAACACAGAAACAGGAATTCTGGGAAATGTGGCTTATCCTGGCCAAACTGAAATATTATAAATCCACCACAAATACAATTTATGGTAAATTATCATTGAGTAAAAAATTCAATTTAACAAAAAGTAGTAGATGCCTATCCTGGCATGATCCTATTTCCTGAATCCATCTGACAAAATAATTTTTCTTACCTACAAGGTCTTGAGTCCATAGAATATTATGTGTGTGTTCTGGGGCCGGGGAGATTATCAAAAGAGTGGTTTCCAGAAACTTATATTATTTTTTTAATAAATAAATGCTTAGCAGTATGAAAATATATTCACAGTTTGAATGTATCTAGAGAGACTAAAATTTGTATAGGTTAGAGTTTTTTTCAATGTTTTAGTCTTCAGAGAGTTAGAATTTGCTTTTAAGTAAAAAGTGTGCTGCAGGCGAAAAGCAGGCAGTGATATGCTTTTGTATTGTCATGAAAGGAGAGCCTCTGCATTTGCTCTCCCGGCTACCTGGAGTGCTGCTCATCCTGGTGCTGGTGAAGGAAGGACCACTGTGGTTTCAGAATGGCTATTCCAGAAGAGGAGAGCATCCCCACGTGTGTGTCAGTGCCAATGCAGACAGCACTGTTTTTCTTTTGTTAATGAAGTCTGTTGTCAGAGAAAGCACTGACATCAACTTTGTCTTGTTTGAATCTATGAGTTTCCCTTAGAAAATGGTAAGATGAATGCTCTGTATAATCATGGGGTGTGTATGTGTGAGTGTGTGCCAGCATGATGAGCTTTGCAGTGGACTTAAAAAACAGAATTCACAACAGAGAGCCACTAAAGAAAGAAAAAGTACAAATGAGACCAAAGAGAAGATCGTTTTCAAATTGACTCTTCCTTATCTCAGATCAGTCCATGACTTCCTGTTGGAGACATTGTCCACACAACAGTGCTGGGGTTTCTAAAAATTCCCATCACAGAATGACAACTGTCAACACCTGCCTCAGACATAGGAGTTGGGGAAAATCACAAGTGGGAAAGAGACTTATGCACAAAAATACTGTTACCATTTTAGTGACAAAATTGGTCATCTCCGTTAATTTGGTGAATTGAAGGATTAAAAATATATATGGTGTCTTTAACATAGTATTGGCTGAATAATCATTTAACAAATAGAATTGGATGACTAAGTAAGAAAAGAGTCACACTTGCTCTTTATATAGACATTTGATGAATATTTGGTCTTATCCCAAAATAATTCTGATTTTTTGCCCCCACCATTTTAGTCCTTGTAATGTAGGGAGGAGGCAAGAGAATTAAAATGTTAATCAAGCCACACTCAATCAGCAATATGCTGATCAGCCAGGCCAGGAGGACACCTTCAGAACAAAGGAAGATTTCTCCTGGATTACTAACAAACCATTCCTCACACCTGTGAAGGGGAAACAGGAACCAGCAGTCATTCCTTACGGCTAAAACCTTGGGGAACCTATGGATTAAAGGCTGGGAACTGCCTGCAGGCCTTTCTCTCTACATATTCTTACCTTTTCTGCTACAAACCTTTTCCCCTTCCTCACTGAATGTCTATATCAAAGGAAAGGAGTTAACACATTCTTTTAAACAGTAACTCACAGGAACTAAAGAATGATATATAAACTGAATTCTCTGAACACTCTACTCACTATCTTTCCAAGCCTCTCTTGGTTCTTCTCACTCTCTGCCTCTGAGAGGAGGCCACACTCTGTGTGATGTCACTCCTTTTCTAATAAACTTTCCTTTTGACTCTAACTTTGGCACAAGTGAAGAATCCTTCCTTCACTCTCTGCCAAAGAACCCTCTTCTTCTCGGTACAGGGCTTGGTTTTTCTGTCAGTTGGGGAAATTTGCCCTGTCCTGCATCACTTGGAACTTTACAGCCTCAAAGTTGATCCTTCTGATTAGAGTCTGTTAGGATTACAATGGACAGAGACCCTGAACAACTGAACAAAGGAGGGAGGAACATAAAACAGAATGGAAAGAATCATGGAAATTTTCCACCCATAGATAGACACACCCTCATGCAAACAAAGCTTTTGAGCTAAGGCTTTATTTTATAAAAATGTGATAAAACACTTGATAAGCCTTGAGAAATCAATCAACCATTTTTTTTAAATCCTCTAAAATTTAGTACCACATGCTGAGTTGTTGAAGGGAAAAACTTTTAGTCATATCTGTTTCCTAATGTCTATTTCCTTTCGGGAGCACCAGAAGTGTGAGCTGCTGTCAAAAGCAAGAGGGTGTGTGTTAGCCCCGCTGATCCCAGGTCCGCCCTTGACCTAACCACGTCCTCTGCCACCACTAACTGGCTGCTCTAACAGGAAGACCTTGGCTGGGTAGTCTCAGGAGGAGCTGTCAGGTACGTCTCTGGCCAGCACGAACTCTCCAGCTCTGCAGTTTACTTGGCTCCATTCAGAAGGCAGAGAAAGGCAGAGGGAAGTCACTTATGAATTTTTTTCCTTGCAGTCATTTTCCAGGGCACTCTAATGGGAGACAAATGACTGTGGTCCCCTGAGAACACTGCTCAGTCCTGAATACCTTGCTTCCTTCCCCCAATGCCTCTTTGAATCCACCTTGTCAAAAAAAAAAAAAAAAAGTGTTGATTTTTATGATCATGATACTAAAATAAATTCCTTAATTCTGTCGCAAAATTACAAATCACTCAAATAATGTCAAAGATGGTCTAAAAGATCTGGCTATTGGATAAGCTGCCTTTTTCTTAAAAATAATGCAAATATTTTCTTTTGTATTTGCTTTTCAACTACCAGGCCCAGGGGCAGCATGCAGTTTACTTGTGGTCATGTTATGTGTTATTTTGATGCTTTACAGCTTTTACAGAGATTTTACATAAAAATGATCTCAGTGGGTCCTCAGATAATCCCATGAGGTAGATAGAGTTGGTGAATACTCTACCACCATTTCTCATAGGAGGAAAAAGAATAAGTTCTATAAAATGGCTAGGTCACTCTGTACTTCAGTGGAGGAACTAGATTCCAACAGAGGCATCTCTCTAGAGATGATTTTTGTCCTTTTCCCAAACTATTTTATCACATCAAATCACCTTTTTGAAGGAAAGGTGCATATACTTTCTTAATTCAACATTCAAGTTAAATTCCTGCAAAATTATAGTCACAGTTTGCTGGTCTCAGTAGCTGTGCTTACTAAGTGACAATTTTTACTATATAGTTCCATATTCTTTTTTCCCTACCACTATTCTCATTTTCTTTCCTATCTTGCATCCACTATTTAACATTTATAAAAGTAATAACATCCTCTTCTACCTCTACTCTCTTCTCTCTTTCCCCTTCCCCTTCTCCCCCTTTCCCCACCCCTGTCTCTTTCTTCTGTCTTCCTTTTTTTTCTCTCCCTATTTCTCCCTCTGTCTCAATTTCTCTCCCTATTTCTCCCTCTGTCTCAATTTCTCTCTCTCTCTCTCTCTCTCTCTCTCTCTCTCTCTCTCTCTCTCTCTCCGTCTCATCTCTCACTCACTCTTTCTCTCTTTTTGTTCTTGCTCTTTGGGTACTGAAAGTAACACATGACTGGGATATATGAGAACTAAACTTGTATAATTACAATTTCTTATAACCTCTATGCATATCTGCTGTTTTATTTCAAAATTGTTTTTACTAGAATAATAATTTTTTTTTGTAGGAGTGAAGAATAAAAAAGAGAATATATGAACTTGGTGCTAATCAAAAAATGTAAATGGTTAAAAAAAGTCGAGAGCTACCTAATTATTAGATATTCTCATTTTAAGTTACAGATGAAATAATCCAACCCAGATCTTTCTTCTTTGAGTTAAATATTTAGTGTTTTTATTTCATAGTGGTTTCCATTAGCCTCACCAATCAACCATTTTTAATATTAAATGCCAAGACAGTTTATCCAAAATTTGAAAAAAAAAAACCTCAGAATTTTAATAAGATAATCTCTTCTTCACCATTATTAAAACTTGGTAATTTCTTATGTTGATGGCATTAAAAAAATTCAAATCTAACAGTCAAAAAAACAACAAAGATAAAAAAAGATGAGACAGTCTAGCATTCTATTTTTTTTTTTTTTTTTTGTCAAGCTAAGTGATAGCAGGTGATGGGGATGTATAAGTACTGACTAGAAATGAGCTTCATTTAGAACCTGTCTAAAAAGGTTTGTTCTAGGAGGACGCCCTTACTTAACTAAACTCATGGTCTGTGGATGTGTATACTCTGAACACAGCTGCATAATTTGCAATCATCATTAATCATTTCTACTTTTATACTTTTATCACCAACAAAATTATGGCAACCTATATTTTTAGTAAACCTTAATTGCAAGTTTAATGTGATATTTATTTATCACTTTAAGAAGTAGTTTGCTGAAATAATTATACAAATCTAAGATGATGTTTCTGAGCCTAGCAAGAAAACTTCCCATCAGGAATAAATAAGATTTGCAAAAGAAGAGTATTTGCTTCTTGGCAAAAAAAAAAAAAAAAAAAAGACTTCCAGGCTTCTTCTACCTTTAATATGAAAATGAGTATTCATGTGGGATGGCTTTAGATACCTACTGAAAAATGCATATCAAGGAACAGATGTATAATTTATGGAACTGATTATTTTAAGCAGAGAAGCTTAAAAATGAATTTCTGCAATTCAGGTTGTTGTCATGCGGCAAACATATGCTAATTATTTAGAATTAAAACCTGACTATGAAATAAACAACAAAAAAGAAAAGAAACTCAAGGAAATGTTTGAGAAGTATAATGTTCCACCACTCAGAAATATTTATTTACTTTTCTTGTTCTGCAGGAAGAGATCGGATGATTGTTTATACTCTTGAAAACTCTGTTAAGGGTGGAAAATTTTCAAGTGAGCAACTAGCTAAGTTAGCTACAGGAAAGAAATATCTTTAGATACCAGAATTTGTCCTACTTGCTTGGGTGTGGTTTAGAAGGTGTATTGTATAAGATATGAAGATGGCCAATGTCTGCTTCTGTAATCCACTTACTTATTAACCAGGGTGTCTGCTTCTGTAATCCACTTACTTGTTAACCAAGGTGTGGTACTAGGTGATGTATTGTGCTAATGGCCAACTTCTGCTTCTGTAATCTGCTTGCTTGTTCTAGGCTTTATAACTGCCTCACTCTAAAACCCCGGGGCTGATTTCCTCTAACCCTGAGTGGTAGAGAGTCAGTCGCCGGCTGGCTAATAAAGGCTCTTAATTCTCTCTGATTTGGCTCTGTGGGTCCCTGTTCTCACCTGTGCCATAACAACTCCACTAGATAGTGAGACTTGAAAAACTGTGTTTCTCTCATGGAACTGTGCTAGATTCCCATAGTCTTCAAACTTTCTTGGGTGGATGGATAAATGGATGTGTCACCCAGAGCTGAGAAACGTCCTCCCAGCCAGGCTCACGACATAAAGGGGACAGTGGCTCATTTCATTTATGAAATCAAGCCTTGAATAGACTCAAGAACAAAAGCCTAAAAATAAATATTTACAATATAAAATTATCACTGTCAGATTTACATTGTCTAGAAGATCTGGATTGTGTTGTCAGTAGCCTGATCTATAAAAGAAAATTTTCCCAGGAAGGCCTTTGAAAAAAAATGTCCTGGAATGGAACCTGAGACCTATGAGTACAAAAGCACCTTGAATGTTCTTAACTGGCAGGAAAAGGACACGGAGAGGGGCAGTCTCTAACGTAGTGAGAGCCCTGCAGTCACAGGTAGAAACTGGTGATTTGAAAAAGCAAACCGTCCACGGCCATGCTACCCTGAACAAGCCTAATTCTGTCTGATCTCAGAAACTCAGCAAGGTTGGGCTTGGTTAGTACTTGGATGGGAGACCACCTAGGAAGACCAGGTGCTTTGGCGTAAAAAATAAAAAAATAAGGGATTGTAAACTAACAAGTTCCTTGCAATCTGTGAGGTCAACCAAGGGTTGCCTCGCCTAAAAGAGAAAAAAGAAAAAAAAACAAAAACACCAAAAGGAACAGAGATAAATGTGACAGCAAATCACGTTGAACATGATAAGCAAAACTCTTCACTCCTACAAGAACAAGGAGTTCCAAGGAAAGATGAGCTGGACTTTTCAAATATTCTACAGAGAGCAATGCATCCTTCACTAGCATCTTATCTCCTGTTGTTTCGTTTTGATGTCTTCTTTGGAAGAGATAATTTTCTTTTCTCTAATTTAAAAAAGAAAGAGAAATGGCCCTCACGTGTAGAATAGATGAGATAGAGTAAAATACTTTATAAATGGATTAACTACTAGCTACTAGTAGCAGCAACTTGCATGAATCTCAAAAACATAATATTGAGCAGAAACAAGTCACAGAAGAATGTACATAATATGACTCCATCTACACAAAAGTCATAACTAGGTAAAAATAATACATTTAGAGGAATCCATACGTAGATGGTAAAACTCTAAAAAAAATAGAAAGAAACAAAAAATCTATATTATTATTTCTTGAAACGAGGCAATAAAAGAGTTACATGTGATCGAGAAGGCTGTGGTTGTGGGGAGGTATGTCACAAATTCTGGCAATGTTCTATTATTAGTTAACAGGTGCTGAGGGCCTAAATGTTCACCTTATTATTATGCTGTATACTGAGTATAAATGTTACCATATACTCTTATAAATGTGTATTACAAATTAGATTTTTTCCAAAAGAGGTGGGGCAATTTTTATCATTTCATTTCATTTTTTGAAATCTTATTTTCTGAAGTAGTCTTCACCCAGAGATACCTACGAAGAAACTAAAGATATAGTTTCCAGACTCATAGACAATGTTGCCATAAAGCAAAAAGTAAGCAAATACAACAAAAACAGAAAAGAAATCTCTGATTGAATGACTTTTAAAAGTTGGCATCACATAGTGCCTGCCATGGCCTGACACTCAAGGCCTTTATAAACTAAACCCAATCTTCCTAAGCCTATTTCCCAGAACTTCCCCATGGGTTCTCTTCCTGAGTTAAATATGTTTCTCTGGGCCAGCCTTACATTTTCCAGCTTCGTGCTTTGATTATCTCATTCCAGTTACCTACATTTCTGACCCTCTTGATGACTGACCATTATAATTTGACCTCTTCTGGGAAACCGCTGTGATAATCTCATAACTCAGAATGAAGCCCTCTAGCCTTTTCCTGAACTCTTGAACAACTGTCATCTCATGCTTCTAGCAGTTACCTCATGTGCCTCGTTAACACCTGGAACTTCACCAACCAGATTCCTTTTCCTCCTCGTCAGAGTTTGACTGTACTTCTTATCCTTCCTTGCAGGTAGTGTAGGCATGTGATTGGCATCAGCGATTGCTTACAGCGGACAAAGTGAAGCACTTCAAAGCTCTAGGGAATTGCGAACTCATATCAGGAGTCAGCAAACTTTTTCTGTAAAGTGTCAGGTAATAAATATTTTAGGGCTTTACAGGTACATAATATCGCTGTTGTTGCTGGGGCTGCTCTGCTGCTGCTTCCGCAGCCTTTTAAAAATGTGACATTTGTTAGCTTCCAGGGCTGGATTTAACCTGTGGGCTATAGTTTGCTGACTGCTCCACAAGTTGGAAAGATCTTGGATTTCAGTAGGTCTAGAAAAAGCAGAGCCTCCCTCCCCCAGCCCCCACCCCAACCTCTGCAACTGATTCACTTGGTTTCTGATAGGAACAAGACTTCCTACTGTCTTTAGCTTTCTCTGAACTATAGCTATGGGACTTTCTGTGATCCGATGCAGTAAAGAAATAAACAACTACTTGATGAATTTGAACCAAGTGGAGTTCCAATTTCAAGAAGTCAGGGGTCATTATCCTAGTTAGTCCTCTTTACTAAAATGTTGCTTATACTAAAAATATCCCATTTGCCTACTCTGCTTTATCTAGGAAACTATCATGATCTAATCAGTCTGCCTAAGCAGCCTGCTTTAATATCATAGCTTGAAAATTCAGTAGAAGAAATTCCCAAGTGGGAGAGAGAATCAAGAGGAAATTCTGGAAGAGCAAAGAAAGAAAGATGCATGCTTTACCACACAAACTGAATTTGCAGATTGTTTGGAAACCTCAAGTACAGTTGACTCATAGAGTTAATGCTTTCCTAGGAACCACAACCTTCCCTCTCTTCTCTATTTTTCTGACATAACCCATACCTGTGAAGTTTCTCCTCTCTTTTCAAAAATATTCTCAGTCCCTTGTGATGCATAGAACTCATGAGAATCAACATGCCCAAGCAGTCCTGGTAGCAAGTCAGAGTAGCATAATGAAAGGTTTGAGGAGGAAAACGCCCCACTGTAGCCTGGTTCATTCAAACATCTTGCCGAGACGGTGCAGTTCTCATGTGGAGAAAATATTCCTTCACCTGTATCAACAAGTTGTCCCCCCGAAACAGAAGGTTGAATTTATTTGACACTGAGCAAGTTGCTGTTTCCTGTGCAGACATTTGTTTTGTTCCTTGAAGCTGCAAACTACCTCAATGGCAAGATTTTGTTTTGTTTCGTTTTTGTTTTTGTTTTCCTACACATACTCAGTCTTCACTTACTTAT
Organism: Macroglossus sobrinus; assembly: GCA_004027375.1. Classification (NCBI taxonomy): domain Eukaryota; kingdom Metazoa; phylum Chordata; class Mammalia; order Chiroptera; family Pteropodidae; genus Macroglossus; species Macroglossus sobrinus. The sequence continues at coordinate 245,025 of PVKZ01002116.1, forward strand.
TCATGTGCCAAACTTGTGAGCCACAATAAGACCACCAATATCAAGCAAAATGCAACAGACTTGTGACTGTTCTTGTAACACACTTCTAGAACCAAAGGAATGAGGTGGGTTTTGATTGTGATATAAAAGGTAGAAGAGAAAAGCAATAGCTTTCCTATAGCTGATTTAGAAAAAGGTCAAAGCCTCCTCCCACCCTCCTGCCTCTGAAATCACATTCACACGCATTTACTTTCACTGGATTAGGCCATCAACTGGACCTTAATTCTCAGCAGCCGCAGATAGCACACTCTGGCAGCTTATTTATATGTGAGCATGAACTCTACTAGCCTCTGCTAATTATCTGGTGAGCTAGTGTTACTCAAGTGTCATAGCTCATTTGTAAACTCTTCCAGAGAACCAGCATTTCATTCAGACCTCTGAAAACTGTAACAGAAAACCTGACTAAATAAACACTGACCTTCTTTCTGGCTGCCCTGATAGATGGCATTTAGTAGCTGCAGTCTTCATGGTGTCTGTCCCCTGGCTTAGGACACCAAATGCCCATGCCTGAGTCTAACGCCTCCAGGAACCATAGAGTGAGGATGGTGGAGGGTGAGAAGAGAGTGAGGATGGGCTTTCACTATCCCCTAAATGAATGAATGCTGGTCTAGTTTGTTTGGCTAGTCTAGGATGACCCAAAGGAATAGAGTAGAATCGACTTTGTTTAATATCCTAATGCCTTTTTTCTAAAGCAATCATTTGAAATATAACTCAGTAGAAAAGAGACACTCTCCTATAAATTTCTCGAAATGTTTATTTTGTAAGAAGGGTTTTGCTTATGTGATTAATTTTTAAAGGATTTTTAACATGATATTCTCTCCTCAAAATGGATGAGCTCTTTTAAATTTTGAATATCTTAAGAGAAGCCTTAGCCCTCGTTAAATATATATATTTTTAAATTCATAGAAAGTTGCTAAGAAGGAAACATATTCTTAGAAAGCTCCTTATTCAAGACTTAATTGGGTCAGTTCTGAGGTTATTCTGGGACCTGAGTGCATTTGTTCTCTCTCTGAATCACATATTCTGACATGTTATTTTACAAGTTCTTGGTCTTTTTCTAAAAATTGACAGGCATATGGAAAAGTTAATAATTAAGTGAGTAAAATATGCTTATGTCTTCCAGCAACAGAGATGAAAAGAGTGCCCTATTTTTACTGTGAATCTTTCTAAGGGTATTAAAAATGCAAACCCAGATTTGACATAAGAAAGATGCAAAAGATTTTGACCCTTAAATTTGCTCTGCAGTTTTTCATTATCATACAATGTTTTTATTTTCTCTGAGACCAAACAGCTTAGAACTCAGCTTTAGATCACTGTATCCTATCTATACTACAGAAACTATAGAATTTAAAAAAGGGAAGCGAGTGCTTAGAAAAAAAGCAATTTCTGTGAAATATAACTATATTTCATTAAAATGACTGTTTCTACATTATTTCCATTTAAAGATAGATTTGAAGATGATTGTTTTACAAATGATGCTGATGTCTTTCATGGATGCATAGATGTAAATCAAATCTGATTTCTTTTAAGGAGATATGAGTAGTACCTGTTCACTAATAATTTCTCTATTTTCTATCATTTACTGCTATATTTCAGTTATATTTAAAAAGTTGTTTCAAACTACAAAAATAGCCTTAGAGTCCATAAAAACAATATGCCATCTTCAAACTAAAGATAAATACTCTTTTTTTTTTTTTTTAGATCATGAAATGTCCCATTGCTTGAGTTGCTATTCCATCTGTCTATATGACTTTAAAAAACTTACATACCAGAAGTCTAAGCTTAGGTAATTTGTGAAGTAATATATAAACTTATGGAAAGAAAGGCAATTCTTTGTGCTGACAGACTGTGAGCTGTGGAACGGTCTCTTTCCCCCAGGGGACCTTAGTTTCCTTAGCCTAGAATTCTCTTTTCTACATCTTTGCATGGCTGCCCCCTTCTTGAACTCTCAGCTTCAAGTTCACCCTCGAGTGATCTTTCTGACCACCCAAGATAAGCAGGTGCCTGTTACATAACTGTCTATGTAGTGCTTATCACTGACTGATATTCTTTGGTCTTGTTTGTTTAATAATCTCCTTGCACTTGGAAAACGTGAACTTTGTCTTATTTAAACTGTACTTTCAGCATCTAGGACACCTGTCCTGTTATAGGTTGAAATGTATCCCTCGAAAGGATATGTCGACATCCTAACCCCCAACACCTCAGAATGACTTTATTTGAAATAGAGTCCTTGCAGGTATAAATAGTTAAGATGAGGTCAAATAGAATAGAGTTGGCCCTTAATCCAAAAAGATTGTCCCATAGGAAACACACAGAGAGAACATGATGTGAAGACACAGACACATGGAAAAGACGGTTATGTAAGGTAAAGGTGGAGACAGAAATTCTACTGCTACAAGCCAAGGATGGCTTTAGGCTTAGGCAAGAAAGGATTCTTCCTGAGAGGACTGGAGAGAGCACAGCCCTGCTAACACCTCTATTGTCTTTTCAAATGCTGAGGGCTGACATTCCATTCCCTATCCAGTGGCCATATAAGGATATGCCTTAAAATGAAACTAAAGAAAAATAGGATTTTTGCAATAAAAACCTTCTGTATAGCAAATGGGCTGAAACATATCCTATTGCAGTTCTCTAGTTTGGCTTGAAATAACATTGTAACAGTTTCATCAGAAATAGGAAGATTATTGCCATAATTTTGTGCTCACTGTTACTGTAAAACTGTAATGTCCAGCTCTCATTGTTTAAAAATTTTAAATGCATTATATATATATATATATATATTTTTTTTTTTCACAAAACTAGGATCATACCTCTGTGGCAATGGATGGAATCTGATAGATGAACTGAAGCCAACTCCAGTTTTTAAGGAAAAATTTTCATGATATTTCCAGGTGGGTAAATTCAAATCAGTGTCAAAATGAAGAAAATATTCTGGGTCATTAATTCCCAAGGTCTGCATAACCAAAAGGGTAGTAGCTCAGAAACACAAATTAAAAATGTATTCATTGCTAAAACTGATATTTAGTGGTTGCTTTTTAACAAATCTAAAATTACCTGAAAACCAATAATATACAAATATATATGTATAGATGTGTGTGTGAGTAAAATCATTAGCATTTAGAAAATGCAAGTTTTTAACATGAGAGCCTTTGTAAAGCTACTGTAACAAGTCCTTTTGTTTATACTGAATATCTCTTTGTCAATCGGTGGTGAGCACCTTCACTTATTCCTTGGCGCTATCAGAGTGATTTCTTTATAGGCATATGGTCGGGCACTCGCACAGTTTTCTCTCTGTCTCATCTGAACACAGTGCACAGAATTAAGCACAAAGAAGCAAGTGGATGCACTGAAAATAGAGTGAACTTTGCCGGGGTCATGTGCAAGGTCTGAGAGTGTTTCCTGTCTCCTAGGAGGCGTTTACGTAGTGACTTGTCATCTACACTGTCTAGCCTAGTGTCTCCTGACTTCCTGGAATAAAACCAAATGAAACAGAACAATACCAGTGACATTTTTGTGTGTGTTTTGGAATTCTAAGCACTTATTACTGGAATGCTAAATCTTTCAACCCTACTGGCTGTCATGCCTTTCAAAATTAACAGTGTTTTTTGTTGTTGTTGTTGTTATTACATTTGTTTGTTTTTAATGTAATATTCCTATATATATCCCATTATCATAAAAATTTATTTTAAATTTTATTCTGAAATTTTTCTAATCCTTGCATCAGGAGGAAATTTGGCTTATTATTCAAATTAACTTTTTTTTTTTTTTACTTCTGTAAATGGCTTGAACAAAACTCACTCTCTTTCAAATACTAATTGGGTTTTAGAGGTAGGCAAATAAGTAATATAAAAACAATTCTTAGTTTATGTTGTGAATTTGTTATTCTTGTCCTACATGTACTTGTTGGTCCCATGGTTCCAAATCTGATACAGAAGTTTCAACTTTGCCTTTGTAAGAAACCATTCTATACAGAGATGGGGTTATATTTTATCAGCACTGTTGCCACCAACAACTTCACCATCACCACTTTTCAATTTGTAGACAATCTGGCTAAACTGGCAATAAGTCAAAAGTACATCAACTGTTTTAATGAGAATACTTTGTTCTTTGGTAGATGGGTTTTAGGAATTCAAGTCAGTTCTGGGGAGAGCTTCTGTGTTATAAATTTGCACATCATACCAATTAACAGAATAGTATAGTTACAGAGGCCTAGAAAGAAAGAAAGAAAGAAAGAAAGAAAGAAAGAAAGAAAGAAAGAAAGAAAACCCTTTGCTTTCAAACTGAGTTGAGAGTGACACCTTGATGGTGCCCTTGTGTTCCTGCAGCTGTGAGTGATGTGCACTTGGAGTAAAGGAACTCACAGGAGCTGCTAACTGGGGTGAGGTGAGTATGTGTGTGACGGAGAGAGGTTTAGCTGGCAAAAAGGTGAATATCTATTTTTAAAATATCAAAGCAAACTTAAATGCAAATTTTTCCTAAAATTTTTTCTAAAATTTAAAGTTATTTTCTATTTGGAACAAGCATTCATAGAGAATACAATTCATTCAGCCTAGGGGAAACATTTCAGATTTACCTAATCCAATGTCTTTATTATACTGGTAAGGAAATAAAAGTGATTTACCAAGCCACTAGAATCCAGATTTTCTAACTTCCAGGTCTCAGTTGTAATTCATAGCTCTTTGAGGAAAGAGGAAATGCAGAACGAACATCCAATGATTTTCATTCATGGGCCAGACACTGTGAGAGCTGCCAGGCACTGTCACAGTTGCAGCAGCGGGTCAGGGCTAGGCTCTCAGTCAGACTTTCTCAGTGAGAAATTGGTTCCATCTCTTATTACCTGTGTGACCTTGAACAGGTCACTTTAGTTCTATGATGCCTAGTTTTTTTATGTATAAAATGAGGATCATAAATGAAGCTTCGTCACTGACAGGGATTAAATGAGATAATCCTCGCAATCAGTACTTGGCACATAAATGTTGGCTTCAATAAATATTAAATTTAAAAAAGAGAGAAATAAAACTTTGCACATCATAGGGGTGGAGTAGATAAAGTGGGAGTAGATTTTATGCCTGTTTTATAAGTGAGAAAGTTAGGGCTGAATAAAATTTAGTAATTTGCAAACAAGTCACAAAACTAGAATGTAAAACTGTATTTATTTGAACCCCAAGTTCAGACTGTGTCTCTCACACCATAATGCCTTCCTATAAGAGGAGAAGGGGACAGAAAAAACACTGAGACCATCTTCTACTTTGAGAGATGTCTGCTCTGCTCATGCTGAGTTCTGAAAGCCTCTGGCAACTTTCCTATATTTCTAGAAATCTGTGAATCTCTGAACAGGGCGTTGCTCAGGTGGCAGAAGCCAATGAGAATATTTAGGTGATAGTGCACATATCGCCCTTGGTTGAAGTCTGGAAAGTAACCTTGACTCCCTTCAGCTAATTACCTGTTTGTTCTCAAGGTCAGGTGCTATGTCTTCTCTTTTTGCAGAACTGTCTCACTCATGTCCATTATTATAACAGCTCACCCTGTGTCAACTGTGCCATAATGTGACCTTGGACAGGTCACTTACCTCTTCAAGATTGTAGTCAGATAGATCCTCAGGCCATGCCCTGAGCTACTAACTCAGATTCTTATAGAGTGAGACCTTGAAAAATCTATTCTTTATAAAAATTTTTCACTGAAGTAAAGCTTACATCAGAAAAAAATATGTACAAATTATTTAAGTATATAGTTCAATTACTTTTCATAAAGATTTAGATCAGGCAATAGAGCAAACCAGTCCAGAAGACATCCTTTTGCACCTCCTTACCAGTCCCAAGATAACTACTATATTCAGACTTCTAACATCACAGATGACATGTACTGTTTTTGTAATTTATATAATTAGAATCACATAGTGTGTGTGTTCTTTTACATCTGGCTTTCTTAATCAGCATTATGTTAGTGAAATGCATCTATGTTATAGCTTGTTTACCCGTTATGTAGTAGGGGGCTCCACTTCCTGATTTGTAAATAAAGTTTTATTGAAGTACTGCCAGGCTAATTTGTTTTTGTGTTGTCTACAGTTGCTTTCACACTACTACTACGGCAGAGTTTAGTTGCAATAAAGACTGTATAGCTGCCAAAGCTGGAAATATTTACTATCTGACACTTAACAGAAAAAAGTTTTCTGACCTCTGCTCTATAGTATCCTATAATAAATAATACCAACATTTTTTAAATCCACTCTGTTAGTCCATACTGTTGATGGACATTTGAATAGTTTTGAGTTATTATAAATAATGCTGCTATGAACGTTCTTGAACATGTCTTTTGATGATGCATGTATACATTTTTGGGGGGTGTATGGCATATATGTGTGTGTGTGTATATATATATATATATATATATATATATATATATATATATATATATAATTTTTTTTAAGTCTCTGACTGATCCCAGTGTAAGGATGGGTTATAAAATTTCTACTTTAGAGATGGTTAAGGTTTAAACCCAAGTGTTTAAACTATCTTGCTCAAGATCATGCTGAAAATAATTGGCATAGCTCGGATTGACAACCAAACCTCATTTCTTGGAATGATTCTCTTTTCTCACTATAGTTCTTGTAGTCATTATCTTTAGAACATTAACACAAAAGGGTCTTTACTTATCTGAGGTCTTTCACAAATATGATTTCTCTATCATATCTGGTTATACATTTTAAAGAACGAGAAACACTGCAATATGAAAATTTTAAAAAAGGAAGGGATTCTATAAATTACTAACCCAATCTCCTCATTTTATAGATTAGTAAATCAAGTTACAGAGATACTAACCTTTTGCCCAAAATAGGCATGTTAAGTCTTGACTTTTGTCATTTATTACAAAATGCTTTTGAACTTGCTATTTGTGTCTTTGCATTTGATACGATTTAAGTCATTTGACTTATAAAAGTAATATCTATACATTTTAACTAGTTAGAAATCACAGGAATATCTAAAGGAAGAGTGATCACTCCTCCATAGATGATCACTTTTAACAATTTGTATTTCTAATCATCTATGTATAATATATAGAATGCATGTAACTGGTATGAGCCCATAACTTAGATGAGGAAGAAAATTAACTTTATTTTTCTTAACTCAAATTAATTTCTAGTTTGCATCTTATTTGTAAGGTGGTCACTCAACCTCAGTTAGTGTGGAATACCCTCCCTTTTCTTATAGTTGTGCCTACATTTCAAGAGAGTTTTTGTAGTTCCAAGAAATTGAGTGGGAGGTAGAGCCTGGACAGCACCTGATCTTTGGTATCCATAGTAATACTGAAACATCTTTTACCCTGTCTGGGCTTTGGCCACTAGTCCCTACAGATGCATTGGCCCTTATTGTCAGACCCTGGCAGGTGTGGTGGTTTCTGTGACATGCCTGAGCCACGGTGACCTCTGTGAGGCTGCCCAAGACCCTACCTGCTGCGGTTACCACAGTTGTTTTCTCTGTGGGCTCTTGCCAGCTTCCCTGGCCTTCACTCAGAAAGTGAGGTCCAGGTTTCTTCTGGTTTTAGATACCACGAGCCTAGCTGGGGTTTTCCAGTTGCCCAGGCTTTATCTGCGGCTTTTGGCATCAGGCTTCTTTCTTTCAGGCTTACTACCTCAAACACTCACTACTTCCTTCCAGTGCTCTCTCACCTCTCCCCAAGCTGGAAGTATCTCCTTTCCAAACTTTAATAAGCATCCTTGTACACGTGTTTTACATTTCGCATTTTTATTTCTGTCAGATGTCTTTTCCAGTCAGGCAATGGGAAAAACCCTCTTTTCTCAATCATTTGCATGTCTGACTTTTGAGGAACTGGTTGCTAGAATGATTCTTTTGTCTGTTCATATTTTTTTTTACTGGTAACAAGAAGCCCAGAGTAGCTGAAGGACTTGAATGGGGGTACGAATAGAGGAGGTAAAATGTAAAGTTCTGAAAGAAAAAAAAAAGTTTATTTCTCAAATATTATCCTAACACAAAAATAGGCATATCTGTAAGGAATTATTTATTTTGCTTTTATTTCAAAATTGGAGTTATATATCAAACTATAACTTTCACTGTTTTACTTAATATATGTTGAACATACACATGCATACAGATATACCTCATTATTTTTAATGTTTCAAAGTACAATATGTTCAATTATTTTTCTTGTTGATTGGTATCCAGGTTTTTTTTTTTTTTTTTTTACAAATAATGATAAGAATAGTCAAAATTTATTATGGTCTCAAAATGTAGTAGACAATGTTGTAAGCGCTTTATATGTATTTAATCTTCATAAAAATTCCATGAGATAGATATAGTTGTTGCTTTATTTATACAGATGAGAAAAATGCATCATATAATGATGAAATAACTTACTTGAGGTCATAATGAGTTATGGATTTGAATCCCAATGAGTCTGTCTATAGAAGCCATGCTTTTAACCATTACTTGGTTCTGCCTCTCTACTTTACTAAGTGTGCTGGAGCACTTGCTTCTATACTTAATTTTTATTTCTGTCAGATAACCACCCACAACTGAGACTGTAGGTAAAGATTTGTGTGCATTTTTACATTTTAAGAAATGCTTTTGGACTGAAGCGATTTACAGAACCATGCCTCATGTTGAAGAGGAACAATTACCCCCAAGCATTACTAACCCTGGATGTCAAGACTTGTTTGAAGTTACGTCATGCTGGTAGGAACACTGCCCTTTCACCCCAAACTATGTTCAGGTGTTTAAATTTTTACTTCCTTGATTATTAATGTGGTTGTCAAACATCTTTTCTTCTGTTTATTGGCCCTTTGCATTTCCTCTACTGTAAACTGCCTGTTCACATCTGTCATTTTCTAATTAATATGCAAGAGCTCTTGTGTATTAGGGATATTTATATGTTGTAAATATTTTCTCTTAGAAGATCATTTGTTAACTGCTTTATACTACATAGAAGTATAAATGTTTATTTAATCGACTCTTCTCATTTTTTCCTTTTGAGGCTAGTTACAAAGTACTCTATAGTATTAATAGAATATTTAAAATATATATTTGGTTATTTACCCTAGTTTCTTGCTAAAGAAAGCTCTCCTTATTCTATAGCTATACAAATGTTTTTCTAATTTTTCTTCTAGTATCTTTATTGTTTTCTTTGTAAAGTAGAAGTTGACAAGCTCTTCCTTATGTAGGGCCAATTATCTCAACCCCATTGAGTATATATACTTTAAATTGAATGTACAGTAGAGTCGCGCAATCCATGGGGGATAGATACTTTCCAAGACCCTCAGTGGATGCCTAAAACCATAGATAGTACCAAATTCTATCTATACTATGTTTTTTCCTATACATACATGCTTATGATAAAGTTTAATTTATAAATTAGGCAATAAGAGATTAATGACAATAATTAATGATAAAATAGGACAATTATAACAACATTTTATAATCAAAGTTATGTAAATGTGGTTTCTCTCTCTCAAAATATCTTATTGTATTATAGTCTTACTAGGATGATGGAAGGTGGTAAAATGCCTACATAATGAGATGAAGGAGCAAATAAGACGTTATTAAGGAAGAGTTATTTGAACACAAGCACTCCTATCCCATGACAGTGGATCTGATAACCAAGACAGCTACTAAGTGAGTAAGGGGCAAGATGATTCATGTCTTGGGTAGGCCACAGCAGGGTACTGTGAAATTTCATCATGCTACTCAGAAAAACATGTAATTTAAAACTTATGAATTGATTACTTTTGAAATTTTTCATTTAATATTTTCAGACCATGCTTGACCAAAGGTAACTGAAACTGGAAAGTGAAACTGCAGATAAGGGCAACTACTATATAATGAATATTGTATATCCTTTTCCAATGATTTCTACTCCCACATATGCTTAAATTTACGTCTGGACTAATCTTTTCCATTGATCTATCTGTTATAATATAAGTACCATTCTGCTTTGATTACAGGAGCTTTACAGTAAGTTTTGATATCTGTTAAATGAAGTACTCCCCTCATTTCTAAAATAGAACTACAAAGTTCATTAGAAGGTTTTCTTCTCCAGATGTTACTTTCTTATACATTGATTCCCTCATGAATGAAGGAATGCAACTTTTTTAGACAAATGAAGAGGCTCTGTATGTTTGAAAAGTTACATGATCTGACATCCTTCAAATTTTGTCAAATAATATTACCAATGAATTGACCTTGGATTTGGGTTAGAATTAACATGGTTTTTAGGTTTAGACATTGTCTAAAGTCCAGACAATAGGAAAACTAGCCAAAAAGAGAAAAAAAGTCTAGAAAATTTCATGACTAATAAAGATTATTATCTTGTCTGAATAGGAACAATTGAGTTTAAAAATAATTTAACTGTAAAGTTAAATACTACTCTTGTCGTGCAATGTATCTTTGGTGTCCTTTTCCCCCACCTTATCTTTATCACTAATTTGCATTCGGCTTTAGATATATGAGGCAGTTCATGGTTTTTATTCCAAGCTTCATTATAAATGTGAGAAAGCTGAAGCTTATTTCTTTAATGCCAAGATTTTAATTAATTTTCCACTAAATTCCATGGCTGAGTTGGTTCTTATAACTTTTAACTAAGCTATCCTTGTTTGTAAGTGTAGCTACATATGCATATTTCTCTACATATATCTACCTATGTTCGAATAATCCAAATAACACCACTTAATATATTACTAATTTATCATCTGGAATTAGTGCAGCAATGATTCATGTGCTGTGATACCCTTTAAGGCTTCCTACAATCTTTGACAACCTTTTTATTTTGGGAAGAATTCTGTCTCAATATCCACTGCAGTGGATTTTTGCCCTCATTTCCTTTGTATGTATCTGGGTGGTGTTTGCAAGACAACAAGAATCTATTTTTGCTGGGGACACTGTTCTCTTCCTAGAGGAGGAAGTGAGAATGCTGTGCTTTGTCTCCAGCTCCAAAGCTATTAGACAGATCAGACAGGGAGCTCTGTCAGCTAGGCTCCAGGAAGGCTTCTCTCTTCTGATGGAACAACTAAACAATTACTACTATTTACAATGGGCCAAATGGAGAAGTATTCTTAGAACAATAAGAAAAGGGAAAGTCGGCCACCAGGCAGGAAAGAAGGCTTTCAAGCGACATCATTCTCAGAGAATGTGAATGTCTTTTCAGTGTAAACAGCTTACCATAGCACTTCTCCAAATAACAATACCAAGAGTGCTTGCCATGTGCCAGGCGCTTGACATACACTATAATCTCTAATCCCATAACCACTGTACCAGACAAGTATTATTCCAATCTGAGATATGAAGAAACAGAGGCCAAAGAGATTGTAATAACCTACCCATGACTGGTAAATGTGGAATTCAAACACAAACTTGTACAATACATTTATTATATTAGATATGTCCATGCTCTTATCTGCCTTGCTTTTTAATTAAAAAAATAGATGAAAGGTTTATAGCTCTGAATATGTGAATCTATAATCTCCTTACAAAAAGGACAAAGTAGCGCTGAGTGCTCTGTTAATAGTTTCAAATATGTTCTTTGTTTGTTTGTTTGTTTCTCTGAATACCACAGAGGAACCTGAAGAAAATTTTTTAATTGTCGTTTGCAATAGTATAACAACTTTTGTCACATATATATGTATCCCCCTTAGTCACTCTCATACTCTGCCAATGACGCTTAGAATGGACTCTTATTCTGCTTACAGTAACTTAAGTCTTAGAAACAACTGTGTAGATTAAAAATCTAAATGAACAATAACTGTCATACTAATTTTTGACAGAATTAATGGGATCTACTACACAGCGTAAGGCATGCATATGAAAAATAATCGTCTATCATTAAATACTTGGTCATCTTTCTATTAGAGTTTTAATATTTTATTGACCAGTTCTATTAAATGGTAAAACAATGAAGCAATCCTTTATCTTAATTACATGCATTTACAATAAGTAAGAGGAGAAAATAGTGAAATTAAAAGTGAAATTCCATTGAATTGTTTTGTATATATATTAATATACAAAAACAAGTCAATAAGTGACTTAGGCTTATAATGAACCACGAGAAGTTACTATGGCACAAAGAATGCTATAGATTTTTGCTACCTTTTTTTTAGGTTCCACCAGGCCTAACCTGGGCCTACTCTATAACTAGGTGGACTAAGGGGCTGTTCATGTAGTATTATCTGAAGCTGTCTTTCTCACTGTCTAGCACCACGCCCACATTCAATATTTCCTTGCCCTCAGCTTTCGCATTGGCCTGACACCAACTGCAGGAATATCCACTATGCAGAGGGGAAGGGAACCTTGTTTTAACTAGCTGTTGTTGATAACATTTCCATGGATTGCTCAGCCATTCATTAGCTATTATCACAGAAAGCAGAATCCTGGGCAAATAAATCATACAGAGGATAAGACTGGTAGGGCGAAAAGTGGTGAGAGTGGGATGACAAGCATCTGGAGTCTGAATGTGAGGAGGGGGCTGGAGTGGAATGAGGTCAAAAGTATTTTCATACATTAAGATTTTCTTTTTTCACTTTTGACATTTGCAATGATGTTCGTGCAAAGACAATGGTGGATGTCTTAGCGCAATGCAAAACAATGGCAACAAACTATAGTAAGACAAATTGCCATCTATTCATATTCAAAACAGAAAAAAAAGTGCCAGTTTCATTTAAGAATGTCCTAGAAGAAGCAATTAACATTTATTTTATTAAATCTCAACCTTTGAGAACACTGTTCTTTGTGACACGTGGAAGTCACTAATGCTACCTACTGAAATATAAATTGTCTCAAGGAGAAGCACTTATGATATGAGTTGCAGGCTGAACTAGCCGCTTTTTAAATAGGACACTATATTTACTTAGACGAACAACTGACAGACAAACTGTGGTTCTTCAGATTTGTATATTTGGTAGATAATGCCTTGAAAATGAACCAAGTGTGTCTACCACTTCAGAAAAAAGACCTGGTAGCATTTGTTTTGAATAATAAAATCTGAACTTGCAAATGAAAATTAGAATTTTGAAAAATTTATAGCTACCATTTTAAGCTTGACAGCTTTCCACACTTAAACATTCTTTTTGTTCTGATGAAATTGGTGATACTTTTAACAGATGCGATTTTTTACATACTGTATAATGACATATGACAACATTTTATAAGATCTGCATATCTCATTCAACCATATTTTCCATATGACCAATATTTAATATTATAAAAACCATGAGTAAAATATTCATTTAAGTGCAAGAGCAATTAATTTTTTAGACAAGTAAATTTTAATATAAACTATTATATAAATTTCATTGATATTATTTTAGACTTCGTGTTGCAACTAACCTTTAAGAAATTACTACTTGTCGAGTTTTGGTATAGTATAAAAGAAGAATATCAATAATTATCTAAAAAGACTATTAAAATATTCCTCACTTTTCCAAATACATGTCTGTGTAAGGCCCGATTTTTTTATATACTTCAACCAAAACAATGCAGAAACAAATATGAAAATCCAGCTATTTTCTTTAAAGAATGACACTAAAGAGATCTACAAAAATATAAAATAAAGCTATGCTTCTCCCTAATTATTTTAGTTTCAAAAAATAGTTACTTTTTAGAGAATATGTTATTTATATTAATAGGTGATGAGTTTATTAATATTTTGAATGCATTAATAAATCTGTCTAAATTTCCCAGTTTTATTTTCTAATATAGTAAATAGCAATTGACATAACCTACATAAACCAAAGCTCTTTGGGTTTCTCAGTGATTCTATAAAGTATAAAGGCAGCTTGACATAAAAAATATGAGCTTTCATCTCCCTGTTTAAAAGTACTGCTTTTATCCTCATCTCTTCTTTATAAGGTAGAGAACTTTAAAGAGGGACCACATTTATGTTTGCATTGAAAAGAAAAAAAATTAGATACAAAAAAATTCAGAAATGTCCAAAGAAAATTTCTGTTTTGAAATTGAGACCAACGTTCCAACTTACAGGTATGTAAAGCAAAATAGACAGAGACCCATATATCCAAAATATTTCCTAGAATACTGATATCATTCTAGCTAGGAATCCAGCATAGCAGATGAACGTAAAGTCAGCTATTAGGTTTTATTTAAACTAAGAGAATAATTGCCTAAACAGGTTTAATCATTAAAAGTTCAAAATAAGTCATCCAATTTGAATCAAGAGCGACTTTCACATTTTGAAAGTATATATATTCTTTTATGACACAAGACTTAGTTATAAAAGGATTGGAAATTAAATAATGATTTTATTCACATTATCATTATTTCTATGCAATATTTAGATAACAGAAACAAAGCAAAACTTTTAAAAATCATGAAATAAGCAAGTGCTCACTATTTCTTTAGAACACTTAAGAGTATAAGGAAGATTTTATTTTGTTGAAGGTGGTGGCTTAATTTCAGTCAAATTCTGTTAATTGAAATACATTCAAAAAATGATAGTCTCAATTACTGAGCTCTCAAAGAGTTCATTGTGCCAAATATACCTGAAATAAGTTATTTTCTCTGACTTAAAATGCCTTCACTATTAAGTATTTGTAAATAGAGTCATTATAATAGATATCTGATCTATATTTTTTTGGTTTTTGGGTGCAATATTGATTAATGTTTTTCGATAAGTATGACAGATTTCTTTTAAAGAATGCAGATTCTCGCAGTCCGGTGCTGACTTGCTATTTTTATTATTGTCGTTATATTTCTTATACAAGTGAAAAACTAAAATAAATTTATAAATTAACTACATTAACCAAATTTAACAAAATGAAAGTTAACTAGGATAGTTGAATATGATAAGCAATGAGGCTTTGCAGAAGATAAACCACTGCTAGCAACAAGTTGGAGGCTCTGCTCCTATGCCAGATGCGTAGATGCGCAGATACTACTACTGAACTGACTGACGGCTATAATCGCCCATGATGTTTTGTTTTAACCAAACTACAGCAAAACCTTCCTATATACACGATGCTATGTTATCATTGTTCTTCACTCATATTCTTATTAGCCAGAACTCTTGTATTTGGTAGGCACTGAATTACTGTGACCGTACCCATTTTGACAGTCATCGCCCAGATGATCCTGTACTTGATAATATCAATTATTTTAATTATCTTTAGAAATAAAAACACAAAACCAAAAAATTTGTAGAGACCTTGAGCGACATCAAGAGTGTGTCCTCTGAGTCCAATTTAATCACCATGCTTCAGATTGGAAAACTTTGTCTGGAGCTGCAGATAATATCCTGCCTATAGAGGAGGTACTCAGTGATGACTTTCTTTCTCATTTCTGAAAATATATAAACTTTTCAAAGCTTTTAGATCTATGCTAATTAGAAGGCAGCAAGATGGAGAAGCCACACACAGAAAGATTTTACATGTTGATTTCTACTTTCTAAGTAAGAACTGTATATTTTTATTAAAAATAGAAAGTTTCCATGCCAAGAACACTTTTACTTGCAAATTTTATATAAAATTATTAGTAGATAAATTCTGACAACATTTGCTTATTCTAAAATCTAAAGCAAGAGTCAGCAAATTATAACCCTTAAGAGTCTAATTCAGTTCATTGTTTGTTTTTATACAGGTGTGATCTGGGAATGTTTCAAACATTTTAAAGAATTTTTTTTTTAAGTAAAACAATAAAAATAAAACAGAGAAGGCATGTGATCTGCAACATACAAAAGTAGTTACTATTTGGCCCTCTACAGAAAAAGTGTGCCAACATCTGCTCTAAAGAATTGATTATTTTTAAAAAGCAATATTAGTCATAACTTAAGGGAAATGTCAATAATATTTCTATTCTGTTCTCTTCCTTCTTGACCCTCTTTTATTCTTTGTCTTCTCCTCACTATCAAATGAAAGGCATTTAATATATTTCTGTATTTGTTAAATAAGTTCTATCATTCAGTTCTTTACTTTAAACACAGGTGAGAAGGAGATTTATATGAATTCTCTTATTTAAAAAAAAAACACTAAAATGGAATAGTCCGTTTTTGATTCATTTTCCCATGGTTTTTGAGAAAAAGAAAATAGTAATCTATTTACCTGGAATGCCAACATTGAAGAAAAGCTATTCCTTAAAGCCTGTGATTTACATTCTCATTTTTTTTCTTTAGTAATAATAATAAAAAAATAGGTCACTAATGATTACTAAGTTTGGGAATAACTTGAAGAATATTTAACCTGAGCTCAGGGCTTTCCAGGTAAAGTAAGTAATTGTTAAACTCAGCAAAGAACTGAGTATTAACCTCATTGTCTAAATCTCTTTTCCCAGAAATTAAAGTATGAATAAAATTTGTTTGGTAAAATTGAAATGAGTTAATACTCTCTAAGCCTTCAGAGAAATTCACTCAGAGCTGCAAAATGGTTTATAAATTCATTAATAGTTAATTTTAAGTATGATTAAGTGCTTCAAATATTGTTAAGTATCCAAGAATTACTTGTCAGTTGACCTTTACAGATCTTCTTTAGGTGATTCAGAGAACACATTTAAATAGGCAAAGAAATATCATAATTACTTACTAAGGAAATAAAATGTGGTGGGTGAGTCTCTGGGTTCTTTGTCATCTTCGGTGGGTTATTTAGGAAAGAACATTTGAAACTAAGTCCATGGAAAAATGCTATTACTGAGACACAGATTGCTGATGACAGCATTTGGTCATGAACACAATCCGAAAGACTAAAGTGAATTATGTTTTCTTCCCTGAAGGCAGATGGGTACTTGTTAAGAGTTTCCTTAAGCAAGAGAGTTAGGATCCTTGCCACATTCACCGCCCCCTCACAATCTCTATTTCCTCCATTCGGGAGTTCTCTGCAGGAAGCAGGAGACAGGCACCAGAAGAAGGCTGGGGGTTGGTTACACATGAGGGTCTGAGGGCTTGATCAGAACTAATCTGTGCACTGCTGAAGAATCTAGGTGGTGAGCCATCATAATCAGAAACGACTCTTCCGTTAAGGAATGGTGACCTAGAACTTAGCCCTTGAAGCCCTTGCGGTGATTAGGGCTGCACCCAGCACACCACCTGCGGGCACATCCGGTGCCTCACCTCTTTCAGCACTAACTCTTTCAGCCAACAGTAAGGACTCTAGGGGACACTGTACCTTCGAGGATTCTGGTAAAACTGGTAAAGCTCTCTGAGCACATCGAGGGCATTGCCTTCCCCAGCACTGGCAGAAACTTGCTGTACACCCCACTAATTCTTAGTGCAGGCTCCTGGCATGATGATCAGGCCCCCATGTGGGGGTCTGAAGCCCTAACATGAGTCAGAACCACAGCTTGCTTGAGTTGTTCTCCCCTCTGAGCAATGTTCTTTCCCTGACTCCTGAGGCCAGTTTGGACTTGAGCCCTGACATGCCCAGGCCATCAGACTTTATTCTTCCAAGTGTGCATGAGTCAGGGCAGCTGGGATCCCTGGATCTTAAAGCAACCCCTCCACCCTCATTCCACACCCCATGGTTGCCCCATGGATTTTGACCTCGGGCTCTCTCAGAGCGGCAAAGCAGCTTGATGTCTCAACTTTAGCCTGCAGGCTAGAATTCAGCCTTAATGTTCCTACATTCATTTCTTGAACTTACCCTCCAGCACTGAGCTCTAGCTCTGCCTTGACCCGCCTGCCCTGTTGGCCACACAGCCAGGTTGGCAGTGTCTGCAGTCAGTCTCTTTAGGCCTATTTCTCCGGGAATCTCAGATGTAGGACAAAAGTTGAACCTAAGGGAAAGAGAGCAATAGGGTGCAAATTTTCTCACCAAATTTCCCCTGTGAATGCCTGATGAGGAAGTACTGAAGGGAAGTTCTTACATCACCACTGACAAGAATTCTTATGGAAAGGTGAGGCTTGGTGTTAGGTGAGATAAATACCATTGGGAGCAGAACAAGTTTGAATTGAAAAGTCATTTTTTTTTTAAATCTGGCTTCTGTCACAGATGAGAAAATAGAGGGCCAAAAATATTAATTGACTTGGCAAATACCACCCTGGTTAAAATAGAACAAAATTGGAACCAGAATCTTACTTCCTATCTGGGTACAGTATTCTCTACCTTTATTCATTCAAGCATTCACTGTCTATTCTAGCCCATGTTATTACAACTTAATAATTCTTAGGTATATAATAGGTGCTAAAAAGATACAAGATAAATATACAAAAGTAGCTGTTTAAAGAGACATAGATTTGGTAAATAAATAAGTGAATATATGTTAAGTATTTTAAAATACTACAAGGTTAGGTATGCTTGTATGGAAATAGAAATATATGTAATAAATTTTTATGGGAATTCAGAAGTAAGAACTATCAAATTAGGCTATGATTCTTGAGGAATCATCACATGTTGGATGATACAGAAATTAAACTGGAAGACAAGGTAAGATTCAAGTTAATAGTTAAAAGGAATGAGAAGGGTTTTAAATGGGAGAAACTGAAATTTTTTGTTGGGGACTTAGATAAGAAGATTATGTAGTTTGTGTCAGACAAATTATAGAAAACCTTGGGGAAAAATCAGAAGTGTTCAGTAGGCAAATCTGATGTAGCAAACAATTTAGATTTTATGTTTCTACCGGAAAGCTTTTATAGAAATGGATGACAATAACGCACAAAAATAATTTGTTCTCAGATTAAGCAAACCACCTACTTT